>PVIA01018164.1:0-13451 GCA_004024845.1 Tonatia bakeri
CTTTTTCTCGTGAGAGACGACCGACGCTGCCCAGACGTAAGCACCGAAGAGCGAGGGGCAGCGGCAGAACCATCTAAGCGCATGCGATTTATGTCGGAAGATTGACGGGAGACGTGTGAGACATCCGTGTTATTCTTGCGAAGGCAAAAAAAAGTCCATTATTTTGACAGGGAACATTTTAAGATTAATAAGCACTTCAAATGAACCAGAAAGGAAAATGAAATCATTTTAGTAGGCCTCTGGTTTGATGGATTTAATTATTAAATTAAATAGACACTAATTTAAAGATTAGTACTTCAAACCTCAAACAAAGGAATCTTGACTGGGGAAAAATGTGGGGAAGGCAGGGAGAAAGAGAGGGAGAGAAACTTTGCTGTGAGAAACATTGACTGCTTGCCTCTCACACACGCCCTGATCAGGAGTTGAACCCAAAACCTTTTGGTTTACAGGAGGATGCTCCAACCAACTGAGCCACACCCACCCGAGAAAAGTAACAAAGAGCCAATAAAGATTTTTAAAGAAAGGAATGCATGAATAGGTTAACTTTGGGGGTGGGGAATATTAGCTTGGTAGCAGCTCTGGGGGAGAAGTAGTGGGAAAAGAGTGTTTACAAGGAGAGCAGGGAAGAAGCTCCTCCTGATGTTCAGAGATGAGGGGGACCCGAACTCCTGACTAGAGGCAAAGAAAACAGGGAGCTCAGGGTTAGTGGGGCATTTCCAAAGAAAACGGATAAGGCTAGGTGGCCAGTTGAATGTATGGATTAGGGAGGTGTTAAAACGGGCTGTGTCTGAGAATCTGGGAAAACACCCAAGCAGGGACCCCTAGGGACTGCCCTGGGCCTCTGATAACAGATTAGTGAGTCACCCTGCTCATCCATCCGGGTAATTGTGGCCTGTGGGAATGCATGCCTTCGGGAAAGCAAAGTGGAAGCCAGAGGCAGAAGGGGAGAAGTATTTTACAAAAGGGCGGATGATGACTGGTACAACTGGTAGGAAAATAATAAACATAAAAATAGAGAGCAATAAATACCACAAAAGAAGTACAAACAAAGAAATGTGGGAGTTCAGAGGCAGATTACAATTTAAACTCCCTGAGCCTCTGTTAAGTCATCTGTGAAATTAGGTTGGACTAAGTGGTCCCTGCAGTCTCTTTTGTCTCTCAACCTCTGCATCTGTTCAATGCCTATCACCTGCCCGCCCGCGTGGGCAGGTACACGGTACAACCCCTGCTCTGGAGGAGCTTTCAGTCCACTGGGACCCTCGCCTACACACACTCACACAGCCACCGGAGACAGACAGCCTCTCTAAGGGGAGACCTCTGTGGCGTAGTCTATGGCTGCAAATGCAGAGACGGAGGGAGAGCACAGTAATATGTGTGTAGAAGCCTAATGCACAGAGAGCGTGGTGACAGGCTGGACTGAACTAGAGAAAAGGAAAAACCTGAACAGAAATAAAGACGTGAGTCCACTTGCTTTGGCTGAACTTCGAGGTCTTAGTTAGGAATTCACGGGAAATGAGGTTTTAGCTACAGAAGGAAAGATTGTGGTGGTTCTTATACTCCAGAGGATGGAGTGTCGGAGTGACACGGAAGCAGTAGAGTTACTGTAGATTCTTGGGCAGGTTTGTGATATACGGTACATAAAGTACAGGATACAGGTCATTTTTTAAAAAACCTGTTTTAAATTTATTTTTAGAGAGAGGGGAAGGGAGGGAGAAAGACAGGGAGACAAACATCAGTGTGTGAGAGATACATGAATCAGTTGCCTCTCGCACGCCCCCAAGTGGGGGCCTGACCTGCAACACAGGTGTGTACCCCCCAACTGGTAATCAAAGGAGTGACCTTGAGGTTCACAGGCTGGCACTCACTCCACTGAGCCACACCAGTCAGAGCAGGACACAGGTAACTTGATCGCAGCCATTTTTACTGTCCAAAATGTTTTATTGCTATGACACTTCCCACTGTCGATCTCATACGGTAGTGAATTATGTGGTGTGCTGCCCAGGGCACTCCCTGCCTAGGTCTCAAGCACTCCAGCTTCTAACAGAGTAACAGCATGGAAACTTTCAGCTCAGCCCCTCTCTGGAACTCGCCCCTGACCAGAGACAGCCGACTCGGCCAAAGTCATGCCACTGCAGCGGGAGCAGGGCACATTCAAGTCACTGGTGTTCACAAAGGCCCGGCCAACCCAGCCCAGTTCAGAAAGACTCAGAAATGACACCCCAGCAGCAGAGCTCCCTGGAGCGATGACTGAGGCCTTCGTTGCAAATGCATCCCGGTTGGCCCAGGTTCTCCTCCAGCCCAGGCCTTCTTCCTGCACCCCCCACAGGTGTGAAGCCTGAATGCTCCCTGACAAACTTCCTGTATGCTAATTGCCACCTCAGAGCTTTTTTCCTGGAACGCCAAACTGCAACACACCTGCTAATTTTATCTTCACTCAACTTTTCTCCTCTCTGCTCCTGAACAATTTAATTGCAGAAAATTTGGTGAGTGCAGAGTTTACTTTGAGCGGTTGTTCTCAAAACAAATGTCTCTTTGACTTTTGCAGTTTCAAACACCAAGATAACCTATTATAAAACCCACAGGATCTAAACTCACATACCCCTTTAGGCAATATACACAAGGTCAGGTGTGAAGAGAGGGTAGCCACAAACAGCCAAGTGTAGCTAATGAACACCAACCAAAAGGAAATGATAGGGTCGGTTGGTGGTAGCCCTGTCTTGGCAGGATGCACCCTTGGCTAATGGAGCAATTGCTGGGTGTCTCGTACAATAAAACATGAGCGGGTCCCAGGTGCTCTGCACAGGTGACCCATAGCAGGACATTTCACAGACTGCTGCTTCAGGTCACCGAGAAACTGTGCCACCATTTGTTTTTGTTTTGTTTTGTTTTTCAGTTGTCCAAAATGTCTTATTTTTATGTTTTGCACCCAGCACCATTTTTTTTTAAAGCACCATCCATTACACTACCAGATGGCTTTCAGCTAAGTACATTCCTCTCCTTCCGTTTAAAAACGTCATGAATAAAATTCAGAAATTTAAAGCTTGGCATAAAAATAGGCAACAAAGCATTGCCATTCTAAAGTCACCTGTAAGGTGGTTAGCACTGGTAGAATGGTCGCCTCAGTGTTTGTGGCCTCTAAGTACCTGGGCAAACTATCTTGCTAAGCTAATGACTAGTCTGGCAGCTTTTTGAGGGAAGAAAGTGGTGTGGAAAAGGGACTGGAGAGAATGCCATCTGCATTGCTGGTGGCCTATGTCACTGCTGTATCTTTATGATGTCTTGTTTCTCAAAATGTCCTTTCGTCAGCAAGATCAATAGACATAGTTTAGAAACAAGCAACACCCAGTACTCACTGAGATGGTCGAGTTTTGAACCCTGAGTCGGAGGGGCTTCCGTGGTGCTCTTTCTAACACGTACAAACTCTGTAAAGGGAAATGTATGGAAAGCTGGGTCTGTAATTGACATATTGCCAAAGAATAAATTATATCCCGTGCTGTAATTATGTATTCAGCAATAATGAATACTAGGAGAAAATAGCAAAGTAGTAATTATGCCAATTACAATTGATTAGTTGGTATTAACATAAGAAGATGTGCTCATTTTACCATACTTTCTACTCCCCCAGAAAGCTCTAATGTCTTAAGATACCTGGTTCTTCTTCAAAACCCCTTTTTATAATTGATTAAATTCAGTGAATGTGGAAGAATACTGGAAATTTGTATTATTACCCATGAGGAAATTTTATCTAGTTGTGCTACCATTTTTCACTGTTTTATGCTGTTATGGTTTCTCGTTTTCTAATCTGTTTCTCCTGTGCTATTGGAATACTGTCTGCATTTTCAACTGTAAAATTACAGTTTACATTCAACATGATTTTGTTTTCATTTCAGGTGTGTGCTTTTTTAATAGAACAAAATAATGCAAAAGAAACCGTAATAAGTGGAACACATCAGTATCCACTGTCGCTTACTTTTTGTTACAAATTGAGATGAAAGAAATTGAGGTTTTATTGAGAAATAGAGGTGGAGAGGTAATTGCTATTCTGTGTGAGGTAGAACTCTGCTTCTATGCAGACCTCCAAAGTGTGAATTCGACAGTTACAGGGGTGTCTAATCTTTTGGCGTCTCTGGGCCACACTGGAAGGGGGAGAGTTGTCTTGGGCCACATGTTAAATACACAAACACTAACAAAAAGAAACAAACAAAAATCTCATAACGTTTTAAGTAAATTTACGATTTAGTGTTGGGCCACATTCACAGCTGTCCTGGGCCGTGGGTTGGACACCCCTGGTAGCAGGACAAATTGATCATCTTACACTCTTCTGGTGAGTTGGGTGCCCTTCGTATTTTTAACAATGAAAGTGAAGGCTACATGAGACTGAATTTAAACTCTGAAAAAAAAAAAAAAACAGCCCTGGCTGGTGTAGCTCAGTGGATTGAGCGCAGGCTGCGAACCAGGCATCGCAGGTTCGATTCCCAGTCAGGGCACATGCCTGGGTTGCAGGCCATGTCTCCCAGCAACCGCACATTGATGTTTCTCTCTCTCTCTCTCTCTGTCTCCCTCCCTTCCCTCTCTAAAAATAAATAAATAAAATCTTAAAAAATAATAATAAAAAAAAAACTCAGAAAGATCCTTCAACGTGTGAAACACCAGAGTAGATGAATCACCTGCATTTTCCGAAGTCATGGTCTGAAGAGCAGACAGGTACTATGAATTGCTGCATTGAGTTAATGTTTTAACTTTTTAGTCACCTTGTGCCCTCTATGGTCAAACGAACATACTGCAAGAAGTAGGCAGTTCTCTCTCTCTTTTTTTAAAGATTTTATTTATTTATTTTTAGAGAGGGAAGGGAGGGAGAAAGAGAGAGAGAGAAACATCAATGTGCGGTTGCTGGGGGCCGTGGCCTGCAACCCAGGCATGTGCCCTGACTGGGAATCGAACCTGCGATGCCTGGTTTGCAGCCCGCTCTCAATCCACTGAGCTACGCCAGCCAGGGCTGGCAGTTCTCTTAAAAGTAGAAGACCATAGCAGAATGTGGATTGAAGGGAAGAACTTCAAACTTTGTGTGAAAAGTACAAGACATGAAGCAAGGCAAAAACATTTAAATGTGGCTAAGTAGATATTCTTAGGGTCAATTTAATGAGTGGTTAAGAGTTCATTATAATTGGCCTGACTGCTGTGGCTCAGTGGGTTGAGCGTTGTCCTGCAGAGCGAAAGGTTGCTGGTCAATCCCCCGGTCAGGGCACGAGCCTGGGGTGTGGGCCAGGTTCCTGGCTGAGGGCACACAAGAGGCAGCTGATCAATATGTTTCTCCCTCTCTTTCTCCCTCCCTTCCCCTGTTTCTAAAAACAAGTAAACAAAATCTTTTCAAAAAAGATTTAATTATAATTATAAGCAAAAGCCAAACATACATAATCCTAAGCAGAATTCAGTTTAAGAAAGTTATTTTCCACAATGCAATATACAGGTGACATCTTATAGAATTGTATACTTGAAACCTATGTCAATTTTATTAATCAATGTCATCCCAATACATTTAATAAATTTTTTTAAAAAGCAAATATAAGAGAAATCAGCCCTCAGAGTAATAATAATAATAATAGCTAGTAAAAAAATGAAAGCTATTTTCTAGGCTGTATACATGTTTTTCCCTTTAAAGGATTTTATTGCATAGTATGAAAAAAGAGGGGAACACAGAGGTCAGATGGAGGGGAGCTTTTCACTCTCCTGAATTACATAACCTTAAAATCCACACTGAATGACTCGATCAAAATTTTTTAAGATATGGAAGAAGAAAGGTTTGTATTAACACCCCATCCTTCTCCTACTGTATTTAAGGCATGCCTTTTCATTTATTGAAATATAATGAAATATTTGCAGTGCCTTGCATTTCATTTCTGACTTCTGTAGATCAGAATTACGTATTCACACAAACAAAATTTGGTTTTAACAAAATGTTGATGTCTATTTTAAAAGCCTTTCTATCTGTAGCAAATTATATATAAATTAATATTACTAGTGTCCTTCTTAATATTCTCTTCAACTGGTTTGCCATTCTCTTGTAATTAATTATTTTTATGATGGTGAAAATCAGTTTTGACAAAAAAAAGTTTAACTTAAGGTAACACAAAACATTGCAGTTGGTGTTAATGGTTTTTACTGTACAGTAAAATCTCACTTTAATGACTATAAATTGCTATGTTGTATCCAGATCTCATTAAAATGGAAATTGACTGCCACTGTGAACAGAAAATTTAATCATTTAAGTAAAATAAATGCTAAGCATATTGTTCGCATCATTATCAGCACGGTATCCTTTTTTTTTTTTTTTTTGGTCCATATGCCACCTTATCTCCTAATGTTAGCTTGACAGTAATTTATGGTGTGATGCTAAGTAAGTCATTACTACCAGGTGCAGGATTCCTGGTTGGTAAAATGTGGAAACTAAGGGTATGCTATGCCACCTGCACACATCACTTCAGTTCCTAGCTCACTGGACACAGCCTGCCCTCATGGTGTATGCACAGGATTGGGTGGGAAATGAGGGCATGAGTTTTCGCCTGAACTGCCACATTCCCAGCTAAAACTCCTATTATTATAGAAGAGAAAAGCATATGTTACAGGGACATGAAGTAGTTTCTGCTACAGTAAGTCAATGAGAGAGTAATGTCAATGAGAGAGGAAGCTCCGGATTTAACCCTTTCCATCTCAAAAAACATATACGAATCCAACAAAATGAGGTAGTCATGAAAGAGGTAATCTTGAATGTGTACAATATAGTGTAAAAGACAGTTAGTAAAAACTTCAGATCTTGACATACTGTTAATACCAAATTACTTATCCTTGATTTTGCAACAAATCACAACAGTAAAGTTAGGAGCTGTAGACTTTTATAGCTATTTCCCAGCCTAACGATAAAACAGACCAGTAAAAACATCCCAATTCTCCACTACCAAAGTTACATCATAATAAATATAACATGTCTATTACACATTACTCTATAAAGAAAAAACATCATGGCCCTGGCTGGTGTGACTCAGTGGATTGAGTACCAGCCTGCAAACCAAAGGGTTGCTGGTTTGATTCCCAGTCAGTGCACATGCCTGGGTTACAGGCCAGGTCCCCAGTAGGGGCTGTGTGAGAGAGGCAACCACACATTAATGTTCTCTCTCCCTTCCCCTCTATAAAATAAATAAATAAAATATTTTTTTAAAAAAAAGAAAAACATCATAGAGAGTAGGTGGGTGAACTGCTTATCACACCGGGCCAGCTAAGTGCACGGGGTTATCTCTTAACCTAGAGAACATCCGACGTATAACATCTGCTATTTCTGTCTGCACAACTTCTCTCCTTCAGCTGTGGAACCACCATCCCCATCTCACTGTGGGGAATTATCACTCAAATCCAGTCAACTGCCCGCTATAGTACTCTGCCACCAAGACCACAGGCACGTGACCTGGGCCTGGCCAATCAGCTCAATCCGAATCCTTCTCCTGAATTGTGCTGTATATTCTGACACGCCTGCTTTGCTCTGAGATGGCTAACGTGGGGTGATGTAAATCTCAGGCTGCTGTGGCTTTGGCCTCTGTTGTACACAGAAACCTTTCTGTTGGAGGAGAGAATAGGCCAGAAAAGCAGAGACAGAAAAAGAGAGATGAAAAACAATTAAAATGACAAAGAATTGTGGGATTTAGTTGACCCTACAGCCAACTGCAGCCTCTGTCCTTACAAGTTAAACGAACAAATAAAAGTAACTTTTTATTGCCCAAGACTGTTTTAGTTAGCTTTCTGTCACTCACAAATATAGTTCCACTATGCAGAAGTACATTCTGAGGAGGAAGGAAGCAAAGAGGGTCAAACATAATTAATGCTAGTCCTTAGGGTAATTAATGCAAGGTAAAACAGAATTATAAACTTCCACGCCTAAATAAGTTTACAAAGTGTCCCACTAGTCCATGTTTTTTTTAAAGATTTTATTTATTTATTTTTAGAGAATGGAAGGGAGGGAGAAAGAGATGAAGAGAAACATTAATGTGTGGTTGTTTTTTGCATGCCCCCAAATGGGGGACCGGGCCTGCAACCCAGGTATGTGCCCTGACTGGGAATCGAACCAGCGACCTCTTGGTTCACAGGTTGGCACTCAATTCACTGAGTCATATCAGGCAGGGCTAGTTCATGTTTTTTTAAAAACATTTTTATTCGTTGATGAGAAAGAGAGAGATCGATTTGCTGTTCCACTTATTGATACATTCGCTGGTTGCTTCTTGTACGTGCCCTGACTGGAGATAGAACTCACAACCTTGGTGTATTGGGATGATGCTCTAACCAACTGAGCTACCCAGCCAGGGCTCCCATTAGCTCACCGTATTCATTTTTGATTCCATGATATCCAATACACTTGTGTTAAAATTAAATAAATGTGGGGTTTCTACTATGACTATGTGCTTTTCTGGAATTAAATATAAATAGTACCTTCTGATACATACAGGGCCTATCTTTGAGAAGATGGTTTATGGGTAATTTTAATTTTCTTCTTTTTTGTCTGCACTGTCTGAATTGCCTATAATAAGCAATTGTTTACATAATAAGCATGTTTATATTTTAATCAAACAGTTATTATTATTTACTATTGTATAACGCTTATTGGTGTTGTAGCAAATTATCACCAATTTAGTGGCTTAAAGCAAAACAAATTCATGATTTCACAGTTCTGGAGGGCAGAAGTCTAAAGTGGATCTGCTAGTTCTTTGGCAGAAGAATATTTTAGGGGAGATTTGTTTTCTTGCCTTTTCCAGTTTCAAGGAGCTGCCTGTCCCTGGCTCCTGGCCACCTTCTTTCATCTTTTTTTTTAAAGATTTTATTTATTTATTTTTAGACAGAGGGGAAGGGAGATAGAAAGAGAAGGAGAGAAACAGCAATGTGTGGTTGCCTCTTATGTGTCCCATTACTAGGGACCTGGCCCACAACCCAGGCATATGCCCTAACTGGGATTCGAACCAGAGACTCTTCGGTCGGCAGGCCAGCACTCAATCCACTGAGCCAAAGCAGCCAGGGATTCCTTCATCTTTAAAGCCAGCACTTTAGCATCCTCTCTTCTCCTACTCCAATTTCCTTCCTGTAAAGACCCTTGTGATCGCACTGGGCCGCCCAGATAATCCAGCATCATCTCCCTATCTCATCAACCGTAACTCAATCATATCTGCAAAATCCCAGGGATTAGGACCTGGATGAACATCTCTGGGGCCATTATTTAGCATACCACAACTATCTACATGGAAATGAATGTGAAAAGTGTTATATGTTTATATATGTTAATATATAAACATAATACATAATATGTTAATACATATTAACATATATAAACATATTCATATCAAAACTGAAAAGAGAAAATATCTTAGTCCGTTTGTGTGCTGTCACAAAAATACCAGATGAGGTGGATTAAACCACAAATTGATTTCTGGAGGCTTCCAAGTCTCAAACCAAGGTCAGCTGACCTGGCGTCTGATGACAGCCTACCTCCTGGTGCCTAGACAGCCGTCTTTTCTCTCTGGCCTCGCCTGGCAGAAGGACATAAGAAACTGGGCCTTTGTTCTTCAGGGTACTAATCATGTTCATGAGGGCCCTGCTCTCATAACCTAGTCACCGCCCAAAAAGGCCCTGTCTCCAAATACCATCACACTGGGGATTGTTTCAATGTACAAATGTGTGGGGGACACAAATATTCAGTCTACAGCAGAAGGCAGTATTTCAGTGGTTGGACGAGGTCCCTGGGAAATAGTAAGCAGAACAAACTCTGGGTCACATCCTGGCTTCAGCTTTCCTGACGCCCACAAGCGCTTGTGCTGGGGTCTCTGGCAGGGCTGGAATGCAGGCAGGCTGGTGCTGCGCATTGGGCAGGGATCAGTTCAGGGGATAAACTCCTGTAAAACAGTCCTGGCTCTGAAGGGAGGGGAGAGCAGGAATTTCATCAGGACACAGAGCAAGCCAAATGCGGGACACGGTCCCCTGGGCGTTCTGCTCCTCAGTGTAAAAAGCTGGGACAACGGTGATGAGTGTCTTTGTGAAGACAGCTCTCACAATGTTTGTGTCAGGAGTCACATTGTTCCTATATGATCAGGCTGCCCTCCACTGAGTGTATGGATATTATCCCGGGAGCCCCTTTCTCCTCGGGAGAGTACCTTTCCGTTTTCCCTGTGTTGGCTCAGAAGAGGACGTCCTCCAGTAGCTCCTTAAGGAAAGATGCTTAGGGCCAGACTGGCGCGGCTCAGTTGGTTGAGCATTGCGTCCCAAACGGCAAAATCATGGATTTGGTCCTCGGGTAGGACACACGCCTGGGTTGCAGGTTCTGTCCCCAGTCAGGGCGCATATGAGAGGTGGTTTCTCTCCTTTTCTTTCTTTTGTTCTTCCTCCTTTCCCCTTTCTCTGGAATCAATAAAAAAAGAGAAAAAATTAAAAAGAAGATACTCAGGAAGTAAATGTTTTTGAAATCCTACATGGCTGAAAATGTCTTTATTCTATCCTTACACTTACGTGCAATTGGACTGTGTAGAGAGAGTCCTAGGTTGGGAATTTTGCATAAAAAATTCTGAAGGGGCTGCTCCATTATGTTCTTTCTGGATATCAGAGGGGACATGAAGAAGCCTAAAAACTGTGGTTCTTGATTTTTTCTTTTTAAATATGTAACAAACTCCCTTTCTCCTGATCTTGCAGAATCTTCTTTTTGTCCTTGGTGTTCCAAAATTTCACAAACCGTATGCTTTGGAGTTGGTTTCTTTTTGCCTGTTGTGTTGGGGCTTTGGAATCCGGAAACTCATATCTTTCAGTTCTAGAAAATTCTGGATTATTTCGTTGAAGATTTCCTCCCTTCTGTTTTGATTCTATCTTTTTAAAATCTCAAATTATTTGAACTTCTGGACTGGTCCTATTTTTTCCTTTCTTCTATTTTCCATTTTTGCCTTTTGGCTCCACTTCTGGGAGAGTCTGTCAACTTCAATTCCTAACTTCTACTGAATTTTAATTTTTGCTACCATGCTTTTTAATTTCTAAGAGCTGTTTTTTTTTCTCTGAACGTTCCTTAATAAAACAGCATCTTTTTATTTTATGGCTATAATATCTTCTTACTTCTCTGAGGATGTATTATTTTTTTAGGATGTATTTCTTACAAAACAAAGTAGATTTTCTTCTTGTACTGCTTTCTCCAGTTTCCCATTTAAAAAAAAATATATTTTATTGCTTATGCTATGACAGTTGCTGTATTTGTTTTGTCACTCATGATGAAGAAGTCTCTCAGCTCCCCACCTGGTGGTAATGGTTGTCTGTTCATATTTAAGAGTGGAAGCTACAACACAGATTAGAAGCTCTGCGTGTTGGTGGTGGGAAGGGGTTGTAGGACCTCACTGCTGAGAGACCTGGCTGGGTCATTTATCAATTGGCTCTCAATTTCAACAACTTTAGGCCTTTTCTTTTGGGCTGCTATTTCTCAGAAGAGACTTCCACTGTCCTGCTGAGGGCAGAGGGTAGGGGGTGGAGGGATGGATCACAGCCTCTTATGCATTCATTTACATAATCTCCGTTTGCAATACAGAATCATGTATCTCACCTCTGCCTTAATGTGTGGGTATTAGTTTCCTGGGGCTGCCAAAGCAAACTACCGCAACCTGGGTGGCTCGAGACAATGGAACTTATTGTCTCACAAACCTGGAGGCTACAAATCTGAAGTCAAGGTGTCAGCAAGGCCATGCTCTCTTTCTTTTTTAAAAAAGGCTTTATTTTTTTAGAGAGAGGGGAAAGGCGGGGCAGACACATCACTGTGCTGAGAAACCCTGACCTGGCTCACACCCCAGGCACGTGCCCTGACTGGGAATGAACCAGTGAGCTTTCAGTTTGCAGGCTGCCACTCAATCCACTGAGCCACACCAGCCAAGGCCAAAATGTCCAAGTTTTAAAACAAACGTCCAGAAATCCTTTAAACCATTTCTGAGGTGGAATCTAATTTCTCTCGCCTTGAATGTAGGTTGGCCTCACTGACTTGCTTCTAATACGATGGGGCAGAAGCAACACTGTGACTCCTAAGGCCAATCATAGAAAGTAAGACATACTTTGACTAGACTCCAAAATATGTCTTTGGAGCCCAGTTGTGTCTGCAGCCCAGGTGTCAGATGTGAGAGCAGAATCCATCAAGAGGACACTAGTCCAACCATCATCTGTAAAGAGTACTATAAAAGAAGCTCTGAATATTCCCCACCTGAGCACAGCAAATCCCCAGAACTGTGAGAAATAATAATACACGCTCGTTATTGGTTTACACCACTAAGTTTGGGGGTGGCAGTAATACTGGATTGGAACAGAAGGGTAGAAGAAAGGAAGAGAAAAGGGGAAAGAGGGGCAGAGGAAGAAGAGAAAGCACATGTATTCTTTAAAAATTTAATTTAAAAAGTTACAAGTGGTAATATGATTAAAATACTTAAATTACAACTATGCCAGTGAACTTGATGGTTACTGAAAGATTTCCTTCATATGGGATAGAAAGCTCAATGCTTTTTAAAGACTTTATTTATTTAGACAGAGGGGAAGAGAGGGAAACATCAATGTGTAGTTGCCTCTCATGTGCCCTCTACTGGAGACCTGGCCTGAAACCCAGACAGGTACCCTGAGAATTGAAGGGGTGACCCTTTGGTTTGCTGGCCGGCACTCAGTCCACTGGGCCACAACAGCCAGGGCAGAAAGTTCAATTTCTGAAGCTGACGGGCTAAGGTTGTTTTCACTCTTATCTCTGCCCAGTATCTTCCCTTGTAGGAAGACACAGAAGAGACCCCAAACTGAATTGTCTATTGTGAGACATTGTAAAAACCAAGTGTTTTGCTGCACATTTAAATCTCTTCAGAAACAAGCAACCTGGGTATTTATCTTGAGAGCCTTAAGTCAGAATGGTTAATGTTGCAAGTGATAGAAAATCCAACTCAAAGTGACTTGCAAAATGGGCAGTTTATTGGCACACACATGGAAGGTCTAGAGGTAAAGCTGTTACAGAGCAGAATGAGGGGGGCCCTGGGACGGTGATACTCTTACTGAAAGAGACTCAGGTCCGTCTTGTCCGCCGCCTTAAAGGAAAGATATCTCTCAATGCCAGAGATTCGTGAAAAGGAAAGGAAATGTTTATTTAGTGCTATACAAACTTAAAGTAGTGACCTAATGTCTTTACCAAAATCCCAAAGTCCCTTAAAACACCCACAAACGCACACAGTCTTTCCTTTCCCCTTGCCCAGTATGGGGTACCGTATCTCAGGAAAGGAAATAGAAGTCCAGTCTCAGGCAGTGTCTGGTTCTTCCCAGTAATCCGTGCTCGGCTGGTAGGCCTCTTTCGGTTCTCGGCACCATCAGCTGTGTCGCCGGAATCTCTGCTAAAGCTGGGTGATGGTTCCCCCTGCTAATGCTGCGGGGGTCCCCAC
>PVIA01018165.1:0-13677 GCA_004024845.1 Tonatia bakeri
GAGGAATACTTAGGTTAATGTAAACATAGATGACACTCTGTCAAATCCCAATAGTTATGCCTTGTTCATTTTTTAATGTTAGCAGCAAAGCCAGTAGCAATTATACATTGAAACACTACCATGAGAATTTAGAGCATTTTAAATGGTCCAGCACAAATAACACCCCTTTTTAATTTTATAAAATCTTTTATTACAAAATCATAAGCATGTCATTCTGCAACATAACAATATCACACTCAAGCATACCATATGACATTTTAGGTGAAATGTTCAAATTAAAACTATAAATTACTATACCCATATTATTACCCTAACACACTCAAGCAGGTGTTACTTCTTCTGGACCCTGTATATGATGGATAAAATGAAAATAGTGGTAATCAAAGATAAGTCATAAACAATCAGGATCCTACTGGGGAGATATTAGAGGAAAAGGCATTTTATCACTTTGTGATCTAAGCACATATCATACTGGAGCATAATTACAAATATTTATTTAGAATCTACTATAAGTTACTCATTGTTATATCCCTATCATTTAGCTAATATAATAGACACAGTTCCTGCCCTGAAGAAATGCATAAATTTGTTTATATGCTGAATTTTATTTGGCTCTATTTTCGGTTAATTATAATGACTGACATCAGTAAAAGGGGCTGGTTTTACCTATGTTAACCATCTGTAGAGAATAGACTACACAACCTTTCAATCAAATGGCTTGTTTCTGATAAAAGAAAATGCCAGATAAATTTTTACATACTTACATAAGTAGAAGATTTAAAGTAAGACTTGTACACATTCAGTGGGAGCCTTACTTTTATACAACAAGACAACTTCCCAACCATTGGCAGTATCTCCAGGCAAGTAGCTTTCTAGACTCAGAAATAGGTTGAGAGGAGAAATAGTGGGGCAGTCCTTTGGGGAAAACCACTCTC
The DNA here is from genome assembly GCA_004024845.1 of Tonatia bakeri. Classification (NCBI taxonomy): domain Eukaryota; kingdom Metazoa; phylum Chordata; class Mammalia; order Chiroptera; family Phyllostomidae; genus Tonatia; species Tonatia bakeri. The sequence continues at coordinate 936 of PVIA01018165.1, forward strand.
CCAGGGTCCCTGCATCTGTTGAGCTTTTCAGTGTTGCTAATCTGCTCTGATCTTATCCTTGGCATGATTCTTTTTAAATAGAAGCTTTATTTTTTGTGACCTCAGCTGATCATGAGAATGAAAGAGCCTAATATTTGGAAAAGCTATACTAGTTTTACAGATTGTCTTCTTAAAACAAAACTGTTGTGGTCTTGATGTAACTGACCTAATGACTTCTAATAAAAGAGTGAAAGTAGTGTGGACTTCAGTTGACAAACACAAGCCTGGTTGGCCCTGTAAGAGGTGGCAGAAACATTTCTATTTTTTTTAATTTTATTGTTTTATTACAGTTGTCCCTATCCCCCTGCCTTGTTTGCCCCTGTCCCCTTCCCCTCTCCCCCAGTCAGTCCCCACCTAATACAACTCAGCAGTGTTACTCTTCTCCCAAGGGATGTGCAGTTGTCCAGGAGGATTCGAGAGATTCAGGAAGGGTTCAGCTGAGCTGCTACCTGCCCCAGAATGATACCAGGGACTTTGTATGGAGCCAGGATCATATCCATGGAGTCCAAGGTGCTGCCTGGACTTGCTTTAATTGAATTTTTAAATAAGGAGCAGTCTGAATGTCATCCTGTGCAACAGAGCTAATATATAAGAAAATCAGCATGGTTCCAGAGGTTTGAGAATTATTTTCAGATAAATAGAATTCAATGTTGAAAAGACAATAGTGTTATAACAAAGTAATAGAGTGGCTTTCTCATGAACCTAAGGTGGTCTCCATTTGTTGGTGAGGAAATCCAATATGACCTGATGCCTAGAAAATGTTATAGGTCATGTCTGGAGCTCTGGAAAAGGCTAGAGCCAATGAATTAGGATTTTCTGGGAAGAATAGAAGGTGCGATTTATTCCAAGTAAAAAATAAATATTACTGATATATAAAAGTAAATAGAGGGCCCTGGCTGGTGTAGCTCAGTGGATTGAGCGCGGGCTGTGAACCAGGCATCACAGGTTCGATTCCCAGTCAGGGCACATGCCTAGGTTGCAGGCCATGGCCCCCAGCAACCGCACATTGATGTTTCTCTCTCTCTCTCTCTCTCCCTTCCCTCTCTAAAAATAAATAAATAAAATCTTAAAAAAAAAAAAAGTAAATAGAGAACATGAATAGTCTAGCCCTATTTAAAGTCAGGTTGGTTCATAGATTAATTCTTAACTTTCAAGGAACAAATAATTAAGCTGTTGTAGAGTATAAAAAATATTTGCAATTTTCCACTTTTGTCATGAGACTAATTCAACTGTGATGTCCAACCCAGAAAAAAAAGGAAATGGTTGTTGAATTTACTCATGGTTATATATAGATGGGAAATTATTACCCTCTGTCAAAGAAAAACAGACTCTAAATAAATGGAGATCTACAAAAATTAAAAAATTTAGGAATACAACCATACATATACATGCCATATACATAATAACTCAGCTCCCAATTTGTCAAAGGATAATTATAATTACCAATTGTGAAGTAAAAAGCAGACATCTATCAGTCTAATAGGACACGATAGTGCTTCTAGACATTTAATGTACACAGTAAACCTTGGGACGTTTTTAAAATGCAAACTCAGAAGGGCTGGAGTAGGGCCTGAGACACTGAATTTCTTACAAGATCAGAGATTTTGTCAATGCTGCTGGTCCAGGACCACCCAGTTGTTTGATATTTGAGTTATTGACTACTGATTTGGAAAGTAAGAAGTTCAGAGGTAGTAATTTTTGTTGTTAATCTGAATAAAGAAATTGGTAAATCTTATTGCAAATATGTTAAGGAAGAAGAGAGTACAAAAAGAAACAGTAAGTGGATTCACCCTTACAGGAGAGAAGTTCTTTTCATTACAAGAAAGGTAGTGATAGGTTAGTTCATATTCAGAAAATAAGTGCTTTTGAAAATTTACCCTTTGACTTATTTGAGTGATTTCCTGTAGATCTCCTACCTGGATTTCAATTTTGATATGAAAATTTGGGTCAGGATCAGAGACACAGAAAGCACACAAATGTATCAGGCAACCTGGGTCTATTGTAGTTCTCATTGAATAGCTGCTTGCTCCTTCAGAACAATAACTTGTCAGCAACAATCATTTCTCTCCCCAAATCTATATATTATAACATCCAATTTTCCCATCAATGGGTTTTGTTTAATGCAAATCTTCTATGACAACTTAGGAAGGAATAAATTACTGAAATAGTTAGAGAAAAATATACTATAGTGAGCTTGACTAGCATTTTAATGTAAAAAGACTCAAGCATTTCTGTTTTCATTACCTTATGAGGTTGAAGTCTCCATCAAGAACTGATAACTGTTCATCTGTTGAATGGAAATATGTAGAGTTTATTCCTTGAATATCTATTCATTTCATTTCAGGAGCCATAGGTGTACTTACACTTTGCCTCAAACTCTGTCCACACAGTGGAAAATTAATATGGTTTAAAACATGATTTGACAAGAGATTTTTGGTTTTTGTTTTATTTCTGCCTCACTCTGAGATGTTTAAATTCCTTCTTAGAGAGAAAAACATAACAACCCAAGAGATCCTAAGTAAAATCAGCCTCTTTGTACAAAATCCTCTTCTATTAAGGGTAATGTTTTCTATGTCCTCTAGGACCATTATTGTGCTCTTGTAATTTTTTACTTACTCTTTTAATAATGCTATTAGAGGACAAAAGCATACATAGGTGTGGCCTATAAATACACAAAGACTATCACATTTTGAAGGTATTCAGAGTACTTACTAAGATTTTCTTTGTTTTAAATACATTTTATTGATTATGCTGTTATAATTGTCCCAACTTTTACCTTTTTGCCTCCATCCACCTGGTACCCCCATTCCCTCCAACAATCCTCCATTTTTAATTCATGTCCATGGGTCATGCATATAAGTTCCTTGGCTACTGTATTTCCTATACTGTTCTTAACATCCCCTTGTCTATTTTGTACTTACCAATTTGTGCTTATTAATCCCTGCACATTTTCCCTGCATTCCCCTCCTTCCTCCTCCCAATGATAACACTCCAAATGATCTCCATATCTAAGAATTCTGTTACTGTTCTGCTTGTTTGCTTAGTTTGATATATGGATTCAATTATAGGTAGTTGTGAATTTATTACAGTTTTAATGTTCATCATTTTGATTTCTTCTTTTTCTTAAATAATTCCCTTTAGCATTTCATATAATAATAACTTGGTGATGATGGACTCCTTTAGCTTTACCTAGTCTGGAAAGCACTTTATGTGTCCTTCCATTCTAAATGATAGTTTTGCTGGATAGAATAATGTAGATTTTAGGTCCTTGCTTTTCATCACTTTGAAGACTTCTTGCCAGTCCCTTTTAGCCAGCAAAGTTTCTTTTGAGAAATCAGCTGACAGTCTTATGGGAACTCTGTTGTAGGTAACTATCTACTTTTCTCTTGTTGCTTTTAAGATTCTCTCTTTATCTTTAACCTTTGGCATTTTAATTATGATGTGTCTTGGTGTTGTCCTCTTTGGGTCTATCTTTGTGATTCTGTGCATCCTGGACTTATATGTCTATTTCCCCTTCCCAAATTAGGGAAATTTTTTTTCATTATTTTTTCAAATGAGTTTTCAATACCTTGCCTTTCCTCTTCTCCTTCTGGTACCCCAATGATTTGGATGTCAGTACATTTAAAGATGTCCTGGAGGCTCCTTAGCCTATCCTCACTTTTTTAAATTCTGTTTTCTTCCCACTGTTCTCACTAAATGATTTTTTTCTTTCTTATGTTTCAAATCATTGATTTGATTCTCAGCTTTATCCCCTCCACTGTTGTTTCCCTGTAGATCTTCTTTATTTCACTTAATATAACCTTCATTTATGCCTGGGTCTTTTTTATTCTGTTGAAGTACACAATGAGTTCCTGAAGTATCCTGATAACCAGTGTTTTTAACTCTGCATCTGATAGGTTGTTTATTTCCATTTTGTTTAGTTCATTTTTGGAGTTTTTGTTCTGCTTTTTCATTTGGGCCCTATTTCTTTATCTCCTCATTTGGCAGCTTCCTTGTATTTGTTTCTGTGTATCAGGTAGAGCTGCTTTGACTCCGTCTTAGTATCATGGTCTCTTGTACAAAAGTGCACCTGTAAGTTGTATGGGGTGGAACCCTAGGTAATTGCTAGGGCTGGAGATCTTTTGACACTGCTCAGTTGCTCAGAGAGGGCTCAGAGAGGGGCCAAAGACATTGACTGGGCTCTGGAATTTTGCCTGGGAGCAAGCTGTCTCATGGTACTCACCTTGCTGCCTGTCACTTCACTTTCTCACTGTATGCCACTGGTTTCCTTCCGGCTGTTACCCTGGTGCTAAATTCCACCATGGGTGGGTCTGCAAGAGTCCTAAGTCCATCACAGGCCCTTTAAGAGGAGTCTCTTGAAAATCCCACAATTTTTTCTCCTGCCCCAACCCCCACTGGTTTTTACAGCCAGAAATTATTGGGATTTATCTTCCTGGGGCTGGAACCCTGGGCTGGGTGGTCTGGTCTGGGGTTAGGATCCCTTGCTCCTGAGGTATCACTCCCAATTTTTATTCACCACTTATGGATGTGGGCCTGCCCATTCCATGTCTTTATGACTCTCCACGCCTCTCCACCACTTTGTCCTCTCTGCCCATCTCCCCATCTCTGCCCCTTCTACCTGTCAACTTGGCCATGTTACTTACAAAATATCTCTTATACCAAAGGCAAGAACTGTGAGCCTCACTTCACATTTATTATGTCATTTTTAGTATTTGATAAGGAGAAATATATGAAGAAACTCAATCTTTCTGCTTTGCTACTCTGAATAGTATCTTCTGATTTCTCTCTTACCTGGTATGGACTAAAAGCCAAAAATAGTACCTACATACTTTTTTGCTTTTGTCAGCAAACCAAAATGCTTCTACTTAGAACAGTGACTAAGAAATGTCTTCTAAGAACTTAAAATGTTTCCATATATTAACAATTTACTTATCAAAACTCGCATAATATAAAATAATGATAAATGTACATATTCTAAAAAGGATTAACCCACTTTTAGGTATTAGGGAACTAAAGTAATTAATTGCTCAAAAATGTAGGGATGAATCATTATCAGTGTTGAAGCAAAACAGAATGCCTGGCTCATAATAGTTTCTAAAAATATTTATTGGCTAGTTTATATTTGAATTACTTGAGCAAACATTCATGCCCTGATAGACTTTTTGTTGTGCCTGTTAATTCACCTTATTCTCACTTAGGAAAGATTTTATTTCCTAGATGTCATTAGATACTTAGTGTAGAAGTTTCTAAGCCTCAGGCTTTGTCTAATTTAGAACCTTCTTTTAGTAAACCTCTTTTCATCTCAGCTTTCATCTTAATTTACGGATTTATATACAATTTTAATAGAATTTGACATTTTCCCACAAGTTCACTCCTTTGTTGTTGCAAGTTAAGGTTGCTAGGTCATAATGGAATGAATGTGACTCTTTTAAAATAATATTTAACATCAAATATACCTTGTTGCCTTGGTAGCATATAATCAATAGTTCATTCTTATATAAACTATCTATTGCATGCCCTAGCCTTGTGGCTTAGATGGTTGAAGCATCATTCTATGTACTGAAAGTTTGCTGGTTCAGTTCCTGCTCAGGGCACATGCCTGGGTTAAGGGTTCAGTCCCTGGTTGGGGTGTATTTGGGAGACAACTAGGCAATATTTCTCTCTCACATTGATGTTTCTCTCTCTCTTCTTCTCTCTTTAAAATCAATGGGAAGATGTCCTTTGATAAAGATTTTTTTTAAATCTATTGCAAATTTGTATTTGAGTCCATTGCTGATTAGATAGGTTTGACTGAATATTTCTAAAGAAAAATTATATTGATTTATTTAATTAAATTCATTACTGGGATTGGGATTCTTTTCTGGTTAGGATCCATTAATATTATTAAATTGTTAAAATGATTATTAAGAGATCCACAGTATCATCATTGTAGAAAAAGAAGAGATGGGAACATACGGGATCATATGAGATCTGTCCAGAAAAATTCCAGCCACTGTTAATATAACAAAAATGGTTTGTGTGATATTGATGTAATCTGGCAGCCAAGCAAAGTGGACTGGAATGCACATGTGTGAACAATGACAACTTCACTGTACTAATCCATGGGAACAGTAGACACTGTTGAGTGAGCATGTGTATTGTGTGGCCATAGCATTCAAAATAAAATTTTTAATATACTTTCCATTAGTTTTTATGGAAAAACTAATAATATACTTTCTTAGGTTTTGGATATAGAGCAAATAGTTCAGGACACTATACAATAAAATATTAGAAACTTAGTTGTCTTTTTAACTAAAAAGAAGAATATCCACTTTGATGAGGATGCATTGTACTGTGGAGAAAAGAGAAATAGGGACCTTGGTTCCCATCAAAATTTTTCTACTAATCAACTTATAGAAGTGGGAAAAGTTAACTTTTTTTTTACTTTATATTTTAAATTAAATTAGACTTAAAAAGAAGTTGCAAATATAGCACAGAGAATTTCTGTATATCTCTCACTCAGCCTTTCCTAATGTTAGAACCATATATAACCATAATACAATGATAAAATCTAGGAAAATAATATTGTTACAATATTGTAAATAATATTGTAACAATATTATTTTCTACATTGAAGATTTTGTTAAAATATCATCATGTTTTTGCTAGTTTTTTTCCCTACCACTATGTGGTCTTTCCAGAAGGTATCAAACCATATAAAATGAAAAATAGAGACATTTATTGAAGAAGATACAAAATACAAGAAACGCTGTACATAGGACAATGATGCTCCAGTCCCTTTCAAAATAGGCACCTTGGGACCTCACACAGTTCCCTCAGTTACCATCAGCTGCCTTGTCATATCTTCCTGAATCTCATTGACGTCTGAAATCTCTTCCCTTTCAAAGGTGATTACAGTTTGTGGAAAAGCCAAAAGTCACAGGGCACCAAATCTGGCTGTAGCATGGCTGAGTCACCTGGGTGATTTGATGTTTCACCAAAATACTCTGCATGAGACCTGATGCATGAGCAGGTGCGTTGTCGTCATGAAGTTGCCAATCACCAGTTGACCAGAGCTTCAGCCTGCTGAATCATCCTAATAATTTCCATGGAGAAATGTCTAAGCTTAATGCAAAATGTGATACAGATTAGTTGCTCTACTCAGTTATTTTGAATGATCTCATATGTGTTCCCATCTCTTCTTTTTCTACAATGATGATACTATGGATCTCACACTGTATCTAGCTGTAATTTCTTTTTCTTTGCTCTTCTCCAATGTGTGATTTTGCTTTCTATTTCGTTTTATGATCTTGCCATTTGGGAAGTGTACTCATTACACAATGTTTCTCAGTTTAGGTTTGTTTAATATTTTTTCATAACTAAAATCAGTTGATAATTTTACTGGTGCAAAAACACATACAAATGATACTGAAACTCTTAATCCACTGTCAAAACAAGGGGAAATTTTTAATATACTTTCTATTAGATTTTGGATTTAATATACTTTCTATTAGATTTTGGATCTATTAGATTTGGGGTTTTTTTTTCATACTATGAAATTTTGTCTTCTCTGTAACCAAAAATAACATTTAAAAATAACATATTTTAGTATTTTTATTTCCTTGGGTGGAGAGTATGAACATACCATAGGTATCTTTAAAACAGAAAAGTACTTTCTTTTAAGAAACTCAACTTTCAAGAAAATACATCCAGGGATTTAGGAGCTGTCTTCTAAAACAAAGTTAGCTAAGTTCACTAAAACCAAAGCATGATTTTATGTTGTTCCTTTTATAGTAGCTTGTTATACTTTATAGGTTTATTCTAAATATTTGTTGTACATGTAATTTCTATTTTTGAATGGCTCTTATGACCAATTTTTACCTCTGTGGTATATGTGTTAACCAGAAATTGCAAGATGATTTAATTATGTGACTAGTTTACAAAATACATCCACCCAGGCTTCACTACAAAATATTATTATTAGAGATCAGTATTATTAATAGATAATTTTTATTTTAACACTTAATATGTGATATAACAAAGCTGAGAAGTTTATATTACCTCAATTTTCAGAAAAACACATTGAGATGAATATCATGATATCAATTTTACAAGTCACAGGCTGAATTTGGCAAAGTGTGTTCAATTGCCCAGAGGTGCACTGCAGGTAAGTATCAGAGTTGATATCTGACTGAAGACAATCTTACTCCAAGGACTGTCGTCATAATAAGCATAAGCTGTATACACCTTTTATTCACCAGGAAAGTAGGTGTACTTAAGATAGGTATAATCATACCTAAACTAATGAGTTTTTTGGTTCACCATATTCATAACATTTTAATTTGGGGCTGGGCAGAGGAAAAGATAATTTAAAAATTAAACATTTTTGTTCATTTTTTCAGGCAAAATAAAGATAAAAAGCAATGTGATAGGTGAAGATAATCATTTATAGGAAATAAAGGAGAGGAATAAATCTCCATTAGAGAATTTAAAAGTCAAAATCTTTTTAGTATAATTGATTTACTTTCCATTCTTTAAAATCTCAAAATGCAGACCGTTCAGGAATTGGTTTTTGTTATTTTAGGAAGAGATCAGAGAAAATCGCTAACTTTTGCAATGATAATAAATGGAGGATCACTCTGTTTTTATGTATGTAAAAAAAGTTTCATGTGAGAGCATAAAATCACAGTTTCTTAGTCAAATACATAAGCATTGTGGTGAAATTTTATTTTTTCCCACAACACAAGGATGTAAAGTGAAGCCACACTTCCTCAGCATCCACTTGCTAATGTTACTTGTGTTCAGAGATGAGTAGAAAGCTCCTTATTCCTTCTGACTGGGAAAAGAGTGTATTTCAATCATTTTGCATATATTAATGAGAAAGGAACAGACTGAACTTCTCTAAAGCAGATAAACAGGTCTTTGAAAAGGTAATTCAGGATTCACAACATATGTAAACCCCGGGCTTTTCACCTGATCCTATAAGTCAAAAGACCCTTACATTTGCAAGAACTGTTTTTGCTAGGAATCAGTCCAAATTATCCAATATCCTGTGTCCTTAGATTAAACAAAATGGGACAATATTAAAACTTTCTTGGATAAAATCTTAAGGAAAATAAATTGATTAAAACCTATAATAATTATTGTTGTAAGTAGTTGATATATTCGTTTCTTGGGTCTCACATCAAATCTAAACTTTGCTATAATTCTGTTTTATGGCTATATTTGGCCCATAGGTTTTACTTACTTTTATATTTAAGCCATTGCACATTTATTAATGACCTATTTCATGACTTTTTAATGCAGGGATTTAAAGATAAGCAAAATATTGTATTTGCCAGCACAAAGTCTGTACTCCAGTAATGGTAGGAATAAGATAGATGCTCAAAATGCAAAGCAAAGAAGGTACATGGCTTAAGAAAAATACAAATAAAGAATAATATAGATATAGGGAGAGGGAGAGACAGAGAAAGAGACAGAGACAGAAAACATATGTCGGGGCAGCCATAAGAAGCTTCTTAGATGAGAAAATTTAAGATTAATTTTAAGGGATTCTAACAAGTAAGAGAGGGAGGGAAGAAGGAAAGAAGGAAGGAAGGAAGGAAGGAAGGAAGGAAGGAAGGAAGGAAGGAAGGAAGGAAGGAAGGAAGGAAGGAAGAAAAAAGGCATTTTAGAGAGGAGGACAAAGGAGAAAACTGAGAGTGCAGGTATGTTCAGTTTCTTTTAAAAGTAGAGTAGATAGGTGATGTAGATGATAGAGTTAAAAGGTAAGAATTTATAGGACTTGGTAGCTCATAGTGTAGAAGAAAAATTAGATAGATTTGTGGTTTAAAGTTACTACATGTATAATGGTAGCCTTATTTAAAGAAAGAGGCAAGGCAGAAAATGTACTGATTTTAGGAGTAGGAAAGTGATGTTTGCTTTTATTAAAAGGTTGAGATTAAAGTACCTGCTTAAACATTTGGGCTTTTGAATTATGCTTTGGATCTTAAAAGGGAATACAAAGAGTATGAAAGAGTTGTAAGACGTATATCAAATCCTGAATCTTTTCATTTGTATGGCCTTAGGCATGTCACAAGCTCTTTGAAAATTATTTTATTCATTATTAAAAAATAAAGATTAAAGTGTTCTTTAATCTACAAAAGTCAACAAATTCAAGATGTTTCTGTTTATGTCTCCATAAAAGTAATAAATGAAGCTATTATTAAAGGGCATGACTAGAAAAAGTCTGAGAAGGGGTTAAGCAATTACTGTGTTGGATTAATGAAAAAGGAAATTTTAACCATCGCATGGGATGTTGTTTGTTGATATTTTTTATAGTTTTATAACACAAATATACATAACTACACAACCCATTGATTGAGTTGTTTTTGAACTTTTTAAAAACAATAGCATCTAGTATATATTCCTCTAAGTCTTGTTTCATTCTTGTCAGATTATGATTTTAAGATTCACCATGATATTTAATTACAGAATTTTTATTACTGCATAATATTCCATTTTATAAAAATTCCATAATATATTTATGCATTCTACTGGCCATGAATGTTTACACTGTTTCCAGATTTTTGGTATAAGGACAGTCACATGCTGAACATTTTTGTTATGACATCCAGCATGTGTATGCAACAATAATATATAGACAGTAATGTTCAACTTTATAAAACAAAGACAATTTTTTAAATAAAATTGTTGTGTCATTTTACACTTTCACCAGCAATGTGAAAAGATCCAGGTGCTCTCCAAATCATGTTTCCAATAGATTTCTTAAATTCTGTTGTTGCATGATAGAGAATGCATCATATGTTCTTTATTTACAGTCCCCCAGTTACTGGTAAAGTTGAGTAATTTTCATATGTTTATTAGGTATACACATCTCTTGTGACATGTCTATTAAAATTGCTGTCAATTTTTAGTGTTAGTCTTTATATCATTTATAGGTTCTATGCGTACTTGATATAGTCTTTGCTTACTATTAAGAATTCTAAGTAATTTCTCACATTCTATTCACGGTCTTGAAAGACTCTTTGTGAAAAACAAGTGTTCTTAATTTTTGCATTATTTTTGTATCATTCTTAATTTTTGTTCAATTTTTTTGAAATTTTTATACTTTTGAAGTCTTTTATAAAATAGTTTTTGTCCCTAAGTCAGAAGGACATGCACCTATATTTTCTTCTGAAAATTTTAAAGTTCAGCTTTTGCTTTTTAAAGTTCTTAATTCATATAAAGCTAATTTTTTCTGTATTGTATGGTGTAGAAACCCAATTTCATTTTTTATTAAAGCCCCATTATTAGCTCTATTTACTAGATATTTCTTCCTCCTTCAGTAATCAGTCCAAGGACCTCAGTCACATAGGGAAGTTTGAGGTAAGCATGAGAATTTTCCTGGCTCTAGTTTGTTCCTGTGGTTGATTTTGTCCTCTCCCCACGGTAATATCATCTTGCCTTAATAAAATTATGACAGATAGGGCAATTCCTCCTTTATTGTCTATTAACACATATGAGCCTATTTTGTGCAAGGTATTATTCTAAGCCTTTTCTAAATATTAATTCATGTAATGTTCAAAACAACCTTATAAGGTGGGGTTCTTGTTTTTTTCTGATTTTACAGGTGAGGAAATTGAGACAAGAAAGGGTAAGTAACATTTCTAAGGTCAGACAGTGTGTCATAGGTAAGATTGTAAACCAGGCAGTCTGACTCCATAGTTCATTATTATTCTTAATATACTATACTGCTTCTTTGTTTCTAGAAGTGCTTTGGCTATTTTTTGTATTCTACCTTCACATACATTTTATAATCACTTACCCAGTGCTAAGAACAACCCTTTTGTGATTTCATGTTTCTTTTTAATTTAGTTTTTAAATTATGGTCAACATACAATATATTAGTTTTCAGATGTACAATATACTGATTAGATATTTATATACTTTACAAAGTGATCACCACAATGAGTCTGGTTACCATCTGTCACCATACTTAGTTATAAAAACAGTATTAACAATAATGTATCCATTATATGCCCCTGACTAACTTTATAACTGGCAGTTTGTACTTCTTAATCACCTTCACCTTTTCCACCCACCCTCATACCCCGAAAACTCATGCATCTGGCAACCATTAGTTTATTGTCTGTATCTATGACTTTGTTTCTATTTTGTTTTGTTTATTCATTTGTTTTGTTTTTCAGACATAAATGAAATAATAATGCATTTGTCTTTATCTGACCTATTTCATTTAGCATGGTATTCTGTGGGTCCATCTATGTTGTCACAATGGAAGGATTTCCTTCTTTTTATGGCAAAATAATAGTCATAAAATATATACCTGTATTATATATATAATATATATCATTAGATATTTATATACATCTATATTATATATAATAGATCTATATCTATGTTGATATATTGTATATATTTCTGCATGTGTAATATAGATATATATCATTGTATATATTTATATATTATATATTGATATTATATACTGATGCACATTGAGACACAATTAATAGGTATTAATATATAATTATATATGATATACAATGCTTTTATATAGTATATTTATTACTATATAGTATTAATATATTTGTGCATTGTATTAATAATATATTATATAATGTATTACATGTCGATACATTTATATTATACATTATATAGATATATAGCAATATATAAATATATCAATATTATATATAATATAGATATGTGTTATACACATGCATAT
>PVIA01018166.1:0-13546 GCA_004024845.1 Tonatia bakeri
CCCCTCCCTACTGGGCAGCAGGTGCCTAGAGATGAACCAGGGTTCATCTGAGTCTAGAGAAGACTCAGAAGGTCTTCTTCTCCACTTGACTCTCACAGTAACTTGCTGGGCAACTTTGAACCTCCCCCTGGCCTTCCTTTTCCTAGTCATCTCATAAATAAATGTAGCAAATGCACTTTGTTAACTGGGATAATGTGGCTATGTAAAGGATTATTATTTTCCCAGGTTTTGGCCAAAGGGTGGGGTCAATGGGAAAAAGGAAGCATTGTAACTTGTGGAATTACAGGTTAGGGTCGAGAGGGCTCCAGCACGAATCTGGGATCTGCACCGGGCATGCACCTGGGGACCACTTTGTGGCTGACAAAGTGTGTCTTTAGCATTGTCTCATTCCATCTCACAACAAGACCCCACAATTACAGAGACAGATGCGGACCCAGTGGGCTCGTGTACTCATCCACCCTCATGCACGGGTCTAGGGTGCTGAGTGGAGGTGGGAGAGAGGTGGTTCTGGGCTGGAATCCCAGCTCCAGTGGGCCCATGGGCAAGTTCCTTTAGCTATCTACACATCAGCTTTCTTATTGGTAAATAGGAAGATTAAATATTCACCACAGGGTTTTGGTGAGGTTTAAATGAGGTACCTTGTGAAAGAGCTTGGTGCAGAAACGGGTACAAAGGAGGTACTGAATAAGGCAAAACCAAAACTCACTAGAAACTGCAGGACTGGGCTTCCAGCTTCTGCTCAGTGCTCTTTGTCCCCCACTGAGCAGTGTCCTTTCATCCTCCTCCTCGTTGCTGTCACAGCTGAGGCACCCAGGTTGAAGAAGTCAGCTGCACAGTAGGAGGCTACTCTAAGTAGGCAGCTTGGTCTCTGGTGACCTGAAAGAGTTAATACTGCCCCAGGGTCAAATGCATCGGTTGCCAAAGGGAAAAGCTTCCCTGTAGTTGGTCCTATGAGCTGGTGGAGGAGGAGCCAGGCTCCTGCTCAGGCGGTCAGGAGTGCTGACATGACAGGCAGAAAGCTGGCAGGCCCTTCCCTAGGAAGACAGATCTCCTGATACAGACAGTGGGCCCAAGCCCTGGGATTGGCCAAAAACAGGGTGTGTTTTTACCCACCGGCTGGGCCTTGGCATCCTGTCAAACTGCCTTCACACCCAGCCGTTAAAAGAACAACGACTGCAGGACTGTGTGCTGGAGGAAGCAACCATGCAGGTACTAACCAAACGCTACCCCAAGAACTGCCTGCTGAACGTCATGGACCGGTACTCGGCCGTGGTGCAGAACATGGAGCAGGTGGTGATGTTCCCCAGCCTCCTGCGGGACGTGCAGCTGAGCGCACAGGCTGGGGCCCCCAGTCTCTACAACTACTTCACCATGCTCAAGGCCATCCGCACGGATGTGGACCACGGGCTGCTGCCCCGGGAGGAGTGGCAGGTCAAGGTGGCCGGTGGTAAAACCAGTGTGACTGAGAATGAAGCTGCAGAGACGGAGGAGGGCGAGGAGGAGGTCTTGGGGCAGCTGGACCTGGAAGCCCAGTTCCACCTGCACTACACTAGCCTTCATCACATCCTCACCCACCTCACCTTGAAAGCCGAGGAGCTGACGAGAATATACCAGGAAATAACAGGACAGGCCATGTAGGCCTCCAACTCTAGGGAAGGTAATGGCAGCCACACTAGTCAGAGTCCACTGAGGGATGTCCCAGGGGAGCAGGGGGAGCAGGGGTGCCACCCAGTGGGAGAGGGAGAGCTCAGGTCCCAGATAGAGCCATCCTTGCTGCTTTACTCTCCTTCGGACCCAGAATGGGTGAGTCACGGCCATGACTGTTAGGGAGACAGCAGGAAAAGAGTCCCGGGAGTGCATGCCTTGTGGGCACATGTCTGTGTTTTTGCATGTGTGCCTGTGTTAGGAAGTGTGGGCATTTACTCAGGTGAATTGTGACTTATGTGTGTGCGTATGTGTGTGTGTGTGGCATTACTTCCTGACATTTTATCAAGACACAGAACATGAAACACAATATTAGATGTCACATGGAGTGCATAGGTGAGGCTGCTCACAGTATTCCTGCAACTGGCAGGGGTGCTCTGGCCACCCCAGGTTGCAGCCAGCCAGGTGGAAAGCTGAAGGACTGCTCTCGCGACACTCTAATTGGCCTCGAGCACAGCAGTGTGGAGGCATGCCCGCTGGAAAGCCCTGTGGTGAGGACATGGAAATGCTGAAGTTTGGGCCCACATGTCTATGCACAGAAGGGCTGGGGTTGTAAGGTGTGGGTGGGCCACAAGCTAGACAAGCAGGTGGTGGCACCAGGTAGGTGATGGGAAGAAGACATGGGACAGTTGTGGGTGGGTCACTTTGGGTAGAGATTAGGAGAAATCTGGCCACCAAATTTTGAGTTGCACCAAGTTTTGATCCTGTGCCACCTGCCAGCCCTGCTCCCACGAACTGGTTTCGTGGGTGGTAAAGTGTATTCGTGTCCATGGTAATCTGAAAACCACTGACATAGGTCTGCGGGGCAGGAGTTTTATCCCCATTTTACAAGTAAGGACATCAGAGCCGGAGGTGAGTGATTCACTGAAAGTCACATAGTAAAAGGACAGAAGCAAGACTGGCCCCAATTTTGAACTGGGTATTCTTTTCATCACACCTAATCTT
The DNA here is from genome assembly GCA_004024845.1 of Tonatia bakeri. Classification (NCBI taxonomy): domain Eukaryota; kingdom Metazoa; phylum Chordata; class Mammalia; order Chiroptera; family Phyllostomidae; genus Tonatia; species Tonatia bakeri. The sequence goes on from PVIA01018166.1 coordinate 2,650, forward strand.
GGCCCTATGTGTTATCTTCATAGTCTACCTGAGGACACTCTGTAATGATGGAGATTGAAGAGGGGCCTGAACACAGCCTCTGGGGAGCTGTGCTCGGGTATTTTCTCAGCCATTTTCCTTCCGCTACCTGAAACCCAAATCCAAACTTCAGCCTCACTGCAACCTCCCCTCAAGGCTCCTTGGGTCACTTTTTAGAGGTTCTTGAATATAACTGAGTTGAGTCGACAGCTCTAGGGTCCCAGCACTAATGAGCTGAGGCCCTGGTTTAGCCACCTCATTTCCCTGGGTTTCCGTTTCTTCACTGAATTATAGCAGTGGTAGAAAAAAATAACAATAAGTATGCAAATAGTTTTATAGTTTAAAACTGCTTGCATATTAACTATCTAATGGAACTATCACCCCCTTTTACATGAAAAAACTAGAAGTCTAAGAAGTAAAACGAGTCTGGGGTTACTGAGGAAATGGCACAGTTGAGACGGGAATGAACCCTGGCCTGAGTGGCGTCTCATTCCTTTCCTCTGCAATGGTTAGTTTCCTCAGTGCGGTCGAGTCCTGCAGCCTGGGCTGGAGGAGGGAACCGGGGCTGGCTCAGCGGACAGAACACCCACTCCTTGATCAATCAGCTTTGCAGAGCAGCCATTCTATGCTACACTGATTTTCGTGGTGTAGCAGAAGTTAAAAAGCCTGGGCTCTTGTCCTGACCCTGCTGCTGACATCTGTGTGACCTTGAACAGCTTACCTTTGTGCCTCAGTTTCCCTGGTAGTAAAATGGAGAGGTCAAACTAGTTATTGCCGCTCTGATGAGCTGATTCTTCTTCCAGTGCTGACACTACCAGACTCCCCTGCACAGCACCATGGAGCTTCGTCATTGTTTTCCCTGTTCCAGTAGGAGTATGACAGTACCTTAGTGATGTGGATTCACACTGACTTTTTTTTTAACATTTCTGTACTCCAGACTCCATGATGAGGACTTGGAGCAGCTCACTGGCCCTGATGATGAGACGAGAAAGGCTCTACCTATGGCTAGCAGTGAGGTGATGCGGTTTTCTGAGATGCTTCCCTACCCCTCTCTGAGCACCAGTTCTGGACTCGTCACTGGGTCACCACCTTTAGGATGCCTGTTGCTATTCACAACTCCTGCTCACCCCTTACCAGCTTGGGACCGTGGTCAGTGGTTCGTGAGGGACTAGATGTTACCTAGCCAATGTGGTACAGTGGGAAGAATATAGGTTTTAGCATCTGACTCTTAGCACTTATTCAATGTGATCTTGGGCAAGTTATTTAACCGGTTGGACCCTAAATTTCATGACCCATAAAATGGGGATATTGCGTGCCTCACAAAGTTGTTCTGGAAATTAAACAAGATACAATCAAAAGCACCTGTCATGTAAGCGCTATTATTACAAGCTCATGCCCCCCGCCACCCCGAGCTCTCTCTGCGTTTGCTCCAGCTTTTGTTTTCTACACTCCAGAACTAAGAGGTAGCAGAGTCCCTGGGAATGAGTGGTTCACTCCTGAACCTGCCCAGCGCAGGTGAACTATGAACCTATTTATTGTAGTAGCAATTAAAAAAGCAATACCTTGAACTTGTATATATCTTTATTCTAAAGTACTAAAGTATTTTCTTGGACATGTTTTACATTTAACAAGTGGGACTCAAGAGAAGAGATGGAACTCATCTGATTTTGCCCAAAAACCAAATTTATGTTCACACTGCTACCTAATTTGAAATCACATAATGAGAAACTATTTTATTAACCTCCAAAAACCAGTCTGAATATAAAATCTGAGCTTGGAAACACAAACTTCCTGGACAATCACTTGGATTTGGTAAGCGGAGAAGAGTAACTTCCTTCCAGTCAGGTGGGCTCTTCTACCACTGATGGCACCCAGCTCCGCTGTGGACAGCGTTGGCACTGAGCCCGCCTTCTCCCAGATGACCCAGCTCAGAGCAAGGACCCCTTTGCAGGATCAGTCTTCTGTTCTGGTCTCGAGTCTTGTGCTTGTAAACCACCTGCTATATTGTTCAGAGAGAGCTCACAAAAACCTGACTGTTATTCCCACTTCAAAAACCCTTTAGTAACTTCCTATCACCGAGGGGTTCAAGTCAAATTATTGACATGACTTCCATAGCCTGGCTTGCTTTGTTTTGCTTTTCACTAGCACGGGGGCAGGCAAACCCTTTCTGCAAGACCATATTGTTGGGATCTGCCCTGCCTGGTCTCAGGAAGCTGTAACAGCCTCCCCCCCACCACCCCCCGCTGCCCACCCTGTGGCTAAGGCTGAGTAAGAGACCTCCAAACCAGGAGACACTGAGACAAAACTTACTTCCCTGGCATGGACGCTGCCTGTTCTGTGCCAGCTCCCATTGCATGACCAGCAGTCAATGATGGGTAACAATTCTCTAAAAAGAGGATCAACCTAAGCCAGCTGTGATCACGTGGGAATGCCCTCAGGGAAGAGACTCAGGGGGCTATGAAAATGAGGGGGTGATCGCCCCTCGGCTTTGACAAAGCCTGAGTCCTCATTTTGCCTGCAAGACATCCCGGCTGCCTTTGTCTCCTCTGCCCAACTCAAGCCTGTGACAATGACAAGGGGTGGTGCAATCCACACTGGGGACAGCGGAGTTCCTGGGATGATCAGACCTGAGAAAGGATATGTAAAATCCTGTGAAACCTGCTTGCTGAGGATGCTCTTAATTAGATTATGAAGGCCCGGGCAGGAAATGAATTTAGCTCCTCAAGTTCTGTAGTTTTTTAGGTGATAAGACCCCAACTCATTGGGAGCCCTTTTTAGTTCTTTGAACATTATCTGTTGTTTGATCCTTACTGCCTGACAGTGATTGATGAACTTTACCTGTATTCCTGTGCAAACTGAAACCCAATAAAAACCCTGTGAAGGTAAGGATCAGGACACTATCCTCTTGAGAGAGTGGCTAAGCCTCTCCGAGGCACCCTCCCTTGAGAGGGTAGCCGTGCCGGCCCTTTTCCTCCACACAGGACTTAGTAGTCTGTGTGAATGTCTTGTGTCTCATCCATGACACGGCGGACACTGCGGGCTGGTTCTGCGTCACTGTATGTTAGTTCATGCTTTGCAGGCCATAAAGTCCCTGCCACAGCTACACAACTCTGCTACTGCGGCCTGGAAGCAACAGGAGCAACACGTGAACGGATGTGCAGGGCTGTGTTCCAAAAGAACGGTATTGGCTGCGGGCCACACCTGGCCCACAGGTTGAACTTGGCTGACTCAGAACTAGAACTACTCCATTTTTAAATCTGTCAGATGTCTTCCTGAAATTGGGTGAATTGAAACAGACCATTCTGGGATGAACTACTTTTCTCATGACAAAAAGGAGTCAGAGTGCTCATGATGACCATTTTAATCACCGGTGTTAACACACAGATTACTATAACTTCAAATATCAAGAAAACGTGTTCTGCTAAATTCAGAAATAACTGTTATCAGTGAAACTGAAGCAAGAACTTTGGAGACTTCAACGCACTGGATGGAATTCTTCAAGAATTTCAGCGTAAGTTTTCTTATCTATAAAAGAAAAGATCAGAAAAGACGATGTTTAAATTATGTTTTAAATCATATTCCCTAAACAATAAAATTAAAGCTTAATACTCTTAGAGACAGAAACCCCTAAAATTTCCTCCTTTTCTAGTCCTCAGTCATGGCCTGTGATCCCTGAGACTCTGCTTTACCGAGTACTTTAGAAGAATCTGTGGTGACATCCAGACGGCTGCCCAGAGGGGCAGAGTGCTGCCGGGGATCCTGGCTGAAGGGGTGAAGGAAGGAAATGCACAGGGAGGGGCAAAGGTCAGCGGGGAGGGGCTGAGGTGGTCAAGCCTCTGTGCTTACGTGGTCATCAGTGCCTGAGGCTCTTGGTGCACCTGCCAGTAACCTGCCGCTCAGAGACAGAATGAGCCTGCGCAGCTGCACACGCTCCCGCTGACAGAGGGAGACGGGACAGGGAGGCAAAGAGCCAGGGGCCTGGGGCTGAGGACTGCTCCGCCACTGGCCCTCACTCTGAGGAATCAATATTCCCAAGGTCTTCCCAGCAGTTTGGAGTATTCCTCATCCCTGATACACCACTATTCATGGTTTTGTACTAGTCTTTGAGCTCTTCATTGGCAAACACACACACACACACACACACACTCTGTACCTTTTTAATGCATGATAAACAATGCATATGTGACTAAAGGCTGTAAGAATACTGAACAGAGTAACACAATTTTAGAGCTAAACGGGACCTTAGAGATCATCTTTCAGTCTAATAAAATCTCAATGCTTAATATTACACATTTAGGAAAATCTAGGAGTTCAAATTTTTCCTTCCTTCCTTCCCTCCCTCATGTACACATCTGTACTGTGTGTGTATAAAATAAAAACAAGACAGTCATATCACTATTATAGTTGAACAGAGATAAATATAATGTGCTGAGGAAATTCCTGTCTGTAAGTGGGTAAAAACTTCATCGAGATGAAGCTTGGACAGGAATTTGCCACAGACAGACAGGGTGGAAATGGGCAAGGGGAGGCTCAAGACAATGAGACAGTGTGTACAAATGATACAGGGCAGGTTCAGAACACAGCACTTCGTGAGGCAGGAGACGGATTATGGGAGATGAGGCAGGGTTCTGTGTTGCTCAGGGCAGCTACCATTAGTTCAGTGTCCACTATGTGCAGGCTCTGTGCTGGAGGCTGGGGAAACAGACGAAGCTACAGTCTAACGGGGGACACCGCCTGTGTACGTAACGTGGAGGATTAAAGGTATGGGAAAATGCTTCTACCAGGCACTCAGCCTGAGATGTGAACTTCAGTAAGACCAAAAATGAAGGACAGTTGAGGGCAATAGCAATGATCCAAGCAAAAGATTATTAGGACCTGTACCAGCATAGAGTTGGGGAGAGAGGAGAGTTTAGGGTTGAGAAATAGAAAGTAGAGCAGTAAGACCTGATGACTAATGGGGAGTAAAAGAAAAAACCTGGAGATGATTCCCAGGCATCGGGCTGGAGCACCCGAGAGCACAGCAGCACCATCTCTGAAGCAGGACACAGAACGGGTCCGGCTGGCAGAGGGCCCGTGAGGTTCTGTTCGCTATGAGGTAGTTAGCCAGAACGTGGGTATTTGAATTCAAGAGAATTTTGGTCTATAGACAACAATATGGGAGTCAACAAAATAGAGAGGGAACTGAGGCCACAGGCACGGAAAAGGTTAACCGGGGAAAATGATGCAGAGTAAGAAAGGTTTTTTACAATTAACGTGAAATACCTTTTTCAGGAAAATCTTCCGGATGTGATTTTATATATGCGGACATATCATGGTCCCTTACAGCATATATATAGTCTTGACGTTTTAAAAGATAATATCCAATAAAAACAAAGGAAGTAACATATAGAAGCTGGCGATGCAAACCTGAAATTCAAATGACAAATCCCAAAGAAAGCAAAAATCAGTCAGGCAATGTGTAGTAAAGATTATATTCTTATATTTCAGATATACAATTTATTATGTCTTCTAAAATTTTTTTTAAAAAGGGCTTTTCTATATGGCTATTCTGAACAAGCAGCCTTGATCTTGCGATGTCTTCTTAAAGCAACTTGGCAATTATGAAAGGCAACATTAAGTCTACAAACATCATTATCAATAGAGTTCAAGATTTTAAAAATTGAGGTTTTATAAATTTCTTCATGGAAAAAGGTGGATAAATCCCAAATCCTAAATGCTAGACTGAGAACAGAAAAAAATATTTTCTTCTTCGATAAGTTAACTTTAGACCTCAACTAATTTGTATTCCAGGACTTGTTCAGGAAGTGACGAGCTGAGACAAAGCTCTTTACAAATGGTCTTCAGGCAGTGTGTTGGTCTCCATATACTGGTTTATATTTGCATATTTAGTGGTTACTAAAGTAGCAGCCTACACTACAAAGATATCTCAATTCTCTTCTGTCCCATCTAAATTTCATCCCATTTGCATGTATTATCTATTTGAAAACTATATTTATAAAATCATCATATTAAAAAAAATAATTCTATTATAATGAGAATGGAGAGGGTCAAATCACATGCTCTAGAGAAAGCCAAAGGTCTGAAGGGGAGATCCAAAGATATCAACTTGATATACAGAAATATTTTTTGCAAAAGGCTAACTGCAGGTTTGATTTTCTAGCTAAGCCACCGAATTTCGCTCTCAGTCCTCCACTTCTTATCCTACATATCTTCCTTTGGAAAACTGGTTTATTACTATACTTGTATCTACTATCCATGTGCTGGCAACCCACAAATATATCCAACTCAGACTCCCATGTCGAATAACAGATACATCCAAATGTCTGACAGGTACATTCACTTTGATATCCCAAAATGAACTCATTTCCTTCCTATACCTGCCTCTTCCTCCCAATTCTAAGAATAAGACCAGTTACCCAGGAATCCAAGTCCTGGGTAATAAACACAGTAATAACCCTTCTTTTCCTACCCTCTTCCCCACATCCAGTCACTGAGTGCTGCCAGTTCTACCTGGTAAATATTTCCTTTCCTCACTTATCTCTCATTTGTACTAACTGGTCCCCCCTTCATCTCATTTTTCACTCCACAATGATCCCAGCTTTTATCCTGTCACTAGAATTTTTACTAAAATACAAACCTCGCTTGTTGGTTCCTTCCTCAGTTATGCTCAACGGAAGTACAAATTCTTACAAATGTCCTCCCAAACCCTTCATGAGCCAACTCTCCCACCCTCATCTTCTCATGCTCCCCGATATGCGCACTGTGCTCCAGCAACACTGAACTATTTTTTCTAAGATTTTTATTTATCTATTTTAGAGAGAGGGGAAGGGGGGGAGATAGAGAGGGAGAGAAACATCCATGTGTGGTTGCTTCTCACATGCCCCCTACTGGGGACCTGGCCTCCAACCCAGGCATGTGCCCTGACTGGGAATCGAACTGGCGACCCTTTGGTTCACAGCCTGTGCTCAATCTAGTGAGCTACACCAAACAGGGCTTTTTTTTTTTTTTTTTTTTTTTTTAAGATTTATCTATTTTCAGAGAGACGGGAAGGGAGGGAGAGAAACATTGATTGGTTGCCTCTTATACCCATTCAACCAGGGATGAAACCTGCAATCCAGGCATGTGTCCTGACCAGAACTTGTGAATTTTCGGTCTCTGGGATGACGCCCAACCCACTGGGACACACTGAACTACTTTTAAATTCCTCACACAAACTAGGCCTCTTCATGCTCCTACATACCGTGCACTGGTTATTTTCTCTGCCAGTTACTGATCTTTAAAGGCTCATCTCAGACGTTGCTTCTGCGAAGAAGCCTTCCCAGAACTTTCCTGGACTTAAAAGGGTGAACTCATCTCTGTTAACATGCAAATTGCTACAGTAGAGCCCTATCCGAGGGAGATGGAATTTCAATGCTATCTGAGCACTGGAAGCTGACTTCCAGGTATAACATACAGCTGGAAGAAGGCAAAAGAGGCACAAGTGAGGTGGCTCCTGGTTGCGGGAACCACTGTATTAGCTTTCTTCCTAACTGGGCTCCTTGGCTCCCATCGGTGTTGCTGCACATTGTTGACTAAGTTGACCTTTTAAAACACACGTCTGATTGTTTGGTCTCTGCCTGGCCCCTACTAATCAAAAGCTAAAAAGGTTCCTTTCTGCCTGGAGAATAAATTGCCATGATCTCCCTACTTCTGTTTGTAGCCTTGTTGTCCTACCCTGCACACTCATTCAATCATGAAACTACCCCCCATCCAGAGACCTTTGCCTTCATTTATTCCCCTTAGCCCCATGGGCCTGGAAGGCTGTTTCCTAGTATCTGCCTGATAGGTCAAAGCTAAGTTCAAAATCTTTCAGTTTCTCTCCACTTTTCCGTTTGGAGGTCCATAACCCTTAGCATAGCTACTGTGTCAGCTACTACCAGCTCTGACACGCCACCACTGACATACTAGAAAAGACAGCCCAGTGTTTTAAAGCCTCCCACTCAAAGTGGGGTCTCCATAGCAGCAGCACCAGCAGCAGCAGCTAGTTTGTTAATATCAGGCCTCTTCCCAGACCTAATGAATCAGAATGCACATTTTAACAAGATCCCAGGTAATTAGCACTATGCACATTGAGTTCGACAGCACTGTTTTCCAATACAGACTCTGAGGACTAAACAGGCTCTGCTACTTATAAGCCATATGACCTTGGACAAGCTGCTCTAACCTCTCTAAGGTTGTTTTCTCATTGTGAATAACATCTCCCCATAAGGTGTCTCGAGGATTAAATGCCATAATGTACGTAGTTTCAGTAGTACATGGCACAGAGTGAACGCTCATTTTTGCACACCACACAGCGCGAACTGAGGGTGGCAAGCAGTCCGCTGCCGGGTCCTTCACAGACTCACTGTGGGGTCGTGGGTTTCACTCCACCTCAGTTTCCTAAAGAGCCAAATGACACTCTGGCCCCGCCGAATTCTGAAGAGCTCACGGGGCGCAAGGATGCCCCAGGAAGGCGAAGCGAGGCCTGCTAGGCTAAAATGCCCGGAAAAGCGAAGGCACTTATGGCAGCCTGTGGCAGAGCCGGCTCGCAACCCTGAGACCCTCTCTCCTCCCACCGGATCCCGCTCGCGCAGCCCTCACCGGTCAACAGCACCGGCCTCTGCCGGATCGCGTTATCTAGCAGACCCGAGCAATAGCCCAAAAAGCCGAAGTAGGCGAGCCGCGGGTCGGTCAGCTTGGGCGGGGGCAGGCTCCGGGCCTCATCCGGCAGGAACTGTAACGGCACTCGACCCGGCCGTCCGCTCAGCATGATGACGCCGCTCTTGCTAGAGGCTTGGCCTCAGCCCGCTAACTACAACGAAAACCCTCACAACCAGAGCCGGGCCCCACGTCCTAAGCTTTCTCCTCCGAGCTCTGGGCTGAAGGGCATGGCGCAGGGCGGTGCAGCGCTCAAACGCTTCCCCGGGCGCACGGCCTCGCGAGCTTCCCTGGGAAGTTCCGGCCTACTGAGTGACCCACCAGCTAGCTCGCCCGCCGGCGCTAATTCAGCTCCTAGGGTGTGGGGTCTTGGTACCGAGGAGGCGAGGAATACACGAAACGAGCCAAATTGGGAGAAGACTAGAAGACACAGCTCTTTTTTCGCCCAACCGCCTGCCTCCCGTGTCTCTCCCTTTCTCGCACCTGAATGTCTCTTCATCGAGAATTTGTCTTTGCATCTAACAACACCCACAAGTGAACTTGATGAATCGTTTTGAGAAACGTAATTGAATTTTCATAAAAGCTGCTTTCGCCCTGACCGTGGGGTAGAGTGGGTGGGGCGTCCTCCCGCAAAGCGAAAGGTCGCGGAGTCATTCCGGGTCAGGGCAGACGCCTGGATTGGGGGGTCGTCCCGGATGAGGCGCAGCCCAGAGGAGGCGGGTGGATGCTTCTCTTTCACATAGGAGGTTTCCCTCCCTCTCTTTCTCCCTCCCTTCCCCTCTTTCTAAAAATAAATAAATAAAATCTTTCTTTTTTAAGGCTGTTTCATTTTCTGGGTTTCCAGTCCTTCATTTGCACTGGCACACCCTCCAAACTTAAAATTAAGGTCCAGCCATCAACAAAGAATTCAGAGAACCCCAGACTGGATCATTTAGTTAAACTCTTGAGGTTTAGTCTGGGTGGCAGCACCCTAAAATTGTTCACCTCTGGTCTTTGGGTCCTTGCACGTGGCTGAAGGAAGACGTGTTTCTTAAAGGTCTGAGGAATGAAAGAAGGAATCTATAATGTTCTGCCAAGAAATTGTCCAGTCTCTGCTCACCTGCCTCCAATACTGGGGACCGTCTGTCTTTGAATAGTTCTCTCTTTAAAAAGCCCTTCCTAATATTGAGCGAAAATATCTTCTTTTTGTGTCTTTCCATTAGTGGGATCAACATTTTATGTAGACAAATACTAATTAAGCCAGACGTTAATGCAAAGGTATATGTATCAACCAACTTGGAAGAATTAAGTATCAGTTAAAAGTTAAAGGATGGACCTTTTATGCCTATAGAAAGCACTCCTAGATTTGCTATATTTCAAGGTAGGACTTTCAAAACGAAGGTATATCAGAACATATTCCTCGAAGGCAGCAAATGCTTCAAAGATTCACCCTCTTTGACCCAGTAATTACATGTCTGGGCATCTGTCCTAAGGAAACAGTACGACATTTTGCACAAAAAAATTTTTTTGACTGCTGTTTCTATGAAAATTATATCAAAAGAATGAAAACCACATAAAATAACTTTCAGTGGGATTTTTACAGCATGTAAATTTTGAATACCAGATGAACTATCACGCAAACACTTAAATGTTTAAATGATGCTCACACGTCCTTCTACCCTACATCCTTCTGGGTGTAATCTATGACTTTAAAAAAAAGAAACTTGAAACATACAAATTAAAAAAAAAACAATACAACTAATACCCATATTCTTCCACCGCAAATTAACAATTGTTAATCTTGTATCATATTTACTTTTAACCCTTTTTAAAGGAAATAAAACATTACAGATAAAATCTAAAGTCCCCTTTCCCTTCTTCCCCAGAAGCAACCACTATCATGATTTTAGTGTATATACTTGCAGTCTACTTTTTATATTTTTATGTATATTTGATATTGTGTTATGTGTGCTTTCAAATTCTTTTTACTTAAATAGTATATGTCTAATTTTGTTCATCGGTTAATGTTGGAGCCAGAAACAGGATGCGTTTTTAAGGAACAATGAACAAAGAAAACTCAGTTCACCAGGGCAGAAACTAATGTTGAGAGCAAAAAGCATTTTGAGGGTCAAAGGGCTAAGGGGAGTAAGAAATATAGCTAGCCAGCTGGAGCCGGACAGACCCCCTCTGTCCCCAAGATGGAGCCACAGTGATTTATGAGAGT
>PVIA01018167.1:0-13546 GCA_004024845.1 Tonatia bakeri
AGTTATTAACTCATAGGAAGCACCTGAATTAAGAAAATAATCAAAAAGCAAATCCTGTCATACAAGTATTTGGAAGTGCATACTGAATTTCATTAACTCTATTGATTCTCAAAAGGGCTGTGGTTTGTGCCTTCATTAATTTCATGTAGCGAAGTGAGATTGAGGGAGTATTCTGATCACCCAGAGATGCCTCACTGGGGAATCCATATGGGAAGCCCTGAAGCCACATTGTCCCATGTGGGTCTGTGTGGACTGCAGCAGGTATGGGGGATCAGAGAAGCTCCATTTATTTTCCACAGCCCCCAGGGCAGGTCTGAGGTATCTGGCCTGTGCATGGCACCCACAGGAGATAACTGGTGGTATAGCTATTGCCTTTGAAATGAGCACCAAGGCCAGGATAAAAGCTGCTGTTCATCCCATTTTACATAGAAGGAAACTGAGGCCCACTAAGTACACTATGTTCCTTTAATTATAAAAATGTTCCATAATCTTAACATTAATCCCAAGTTGCATGGCCAAAGATATGGGAACTCTAAATACTGACTTCTTCTCTTTGGTCTCCAGGAGGGCTTTGAGAATCAATAAATATCCATTCATCTTCTTACTACCTGGTGCACCTTCCAATGTTACTGTAGGTAGCCAAGCCCAGACATTAGACCATAAAAATGGGTGAACTCTACCAAGTAAGGCTTTTTATTATATTAAGTTCATGTAAATGCATGAACTTACAAAGTTAATGAAGTGTGCAAATAATACAGATTATCCTTTAAAGTATATAATATGTACCTATCACATTGTGTACAATAAAAGAAAATCCCGATGATTAGGTAATATTTGCCACTATTAAAAGCAATTATTTCACAAATCAAATATTACATCTCCTTTTAGGAGTCAGAATGAGTGCCATTGCAACATGTATCTTTGCTGTTTCACTGTCCTATTTGTTAAAGGAGAAGCCAAAATCATGAAAGAATAGGTAACTTGGTGAGCACATTTTAACTATGTTTAACTAAAAGCACGTACATACACTCCTGAAAAAAGCTCATCATGAATCATTACAGAAATGCAACTAAAACAAGAGCGCATACAAACTCAGAATGAGCTAAAATTAACAAAAATTGAACAAATCAATATTTTTGCTATGATGGGGAAATGCAACCCTCATACACTATGAGTAAAAAGGAATAAAGGGCCCTAGTCAGTGTGGTTCAGTTGGTTAGAGCATTATCCAAAGGTGAAAAGTTGCAGGTTTGCGTCCTGGTCAGGGCACATAAGTAAGTTAGGAATGCGAACCCTGATTGGAGCATGTAAGCAATCAATTTTTCTCTCCCTCCCTTCCTGTCTCTCTAAAAGCAGTGAAATAAAATGTCCTCAAGTGAGGATAAAAAAAAAGGTCCCAAAAGAGTCCATAAAGACACAGTTTAACAATACTTTGTTAGGTCCTGCAAAACATAAACATTAAACTTATGACACAGGTGCACACTGAGAACACTGGTAAAACATTAAAGTCAGATATTTCCTCAGCAAGTTTACTTCAGTGTCATTATACTGAAAAAAAATATAAAATAAAATATTTCCTAAAATCTATTCATTTACAGTGCGAAATCTCCAAGGTCAAAAAGGTATAGATTTGTTGGTAAAGATTTCCTATATTCACTTCACACTCAAAGCCTTTAACCAGTGTGAAGTGTGTTTAAGATGGTGATGACTATGAGTAAGAGATTTTCCACATTTTATGTCCATATAACGCCTATCTCCAGTGTGAACTCCCTGATAATAGGGGAAAGGATAGAAGAAGCATTTCCCATATCCACTGTACTCATAACACCTTTTACCAGAGTGAAATCTCTGAATATAATGGAACTTACTGCTACAATAAAAAAAATCCTCATATTGCCTGTCAATCCATTTTCTTGTGTCACATCTCAGAAGAAAACAGAAGAAATGGCTAGAAAATAAAAGATTTCCCAAATTTCCTTAACTAGTAAGAATTTAGTCATTGAGACTCAAGGATGATGACAGCCACAACTACTGGTAAAAGATTTTCCACATTCAATGCAGGCATAAGGCCATCCTCTGGGTGAACTCTCTGATGATAATAAAGGTTACTGATAAAAAAAAAAAAATTCACATTCCCCGCAGTCATATGGCCATTTTACTAAGTGAACACTCTGATGACAACAAGGTTAATGTTATAAATTTTTTCTACATTCACTGCACTCATAGGCTTTTCTTTTGTGTGAACCCACTAATGCTAACAGAGGTGGCAGCTACAGGTAAAGGATTTCCCACAGTCAATGCACTAATAAGGCCTTTCTCCAGTGTAAACTATATGATGTTCACATAGGTCAAAGCTACTGGTAAAAGATTTCCCACATTCACCACACTGAAAAGGCTTTTCTTAAGTATGAACTCTGTGATGTTTATGGAGGGCAGAACTATTAGTAAAAGATTTCCCACATTCAAAACATTCATAAGGCCTTTCTCCAGTATGAACTTTCCGATGATTATGCAGGCCAGACCCACTGACATAGGATTTCCCACACTCGCCACACTCATAAGGCCTTTCTCCAGTGTGAACTCTAAGATGTATACGGAGGGCACAACTCTTCGTAAAAGATTTCCCACATTCACTGCACTCATAAGGCCTTTCTCCTTTGTGAACTCTCTGATGATAACAGAGGGTAGAACTCCTGGTAAAAGATTTTCCACATTCACCACACTCATAAGGTCTTTCTCCAGTATGAACTGTGTGGTGTTTATGAAGGGCAGAGCTTGTGGTAAACGATTTCCCACATTCACTGCATTGATAAGGCCTTTCTCCAGTGTGAACTGTGTAATGGCTACGGAGGTTAGAGCTCCACGTAAAACATTTCCCACATACACGGCACTCATAAGGCCTTTCTCCAGTGTGAACCCTGTGATGTATACGGAGGGCAGAGCTCTTGGCAAAAGATTTCCCACATTCACTGCACTCATACGGTCTTTCTCCAGTGTGAACCCTGTGATGTTTACGGACGTCATAGCTACTGGTAAAAGATTTCCCACATTCACCACAGTCATAATGTCTTACTCTAGTGTGAACTATCTGGTGTTTATGGAGGGCAAAGCTACTGGTAAAAGATTTCCCACATTCTCGGCACTCATAAGGTCTTTCTCCAGTGTGAACTCTCTGATGTTTATGGAGATCCGAGCTCCAGGTAAAAGATTTCCCACATTCTCTGCACTCATAAGGTCTTTCTCCAGTGTGAACTCTCTGATGATAAAGGAGGTGAGAGCTAATGGTAAAACATTTCCCACAGGTACCACACTCATAAGGCCTTTCTCCAGTGTGAACCCTCTGGTGTTTATGGAGGGCAGAGCCATTGGTAAAAGATTTCCCACATTCACCACACTGAAAAGGCCTTTCTCCAGTATGAACTCTCTGATGATAAAGGAGGTGAGAGCTAATGGTAAAACATTTCCCACAGGTACCACACTCATAAGGCCTTTCTCCAGTGTGAAATCTCTGGTGTTTATGGAGGACAGAGCCACTGGTAAAAGATTTCCCACATTCACTACACTGAAAAGGACTTTCTCCAGTGTGAAGTCTGTAATGATTATGGAAGTCAGAGCTCCAGGTAAATGATTTCCCACATACATGGCACTGATTAGGCCTTTCTCCAGTGTGAACTCTCTGGTGTTTATGGAGGGTGGAGCTACTAGAGGAAGATTTCTCACATTCATTGCATTCATAAGGCTCTTCTCCAGTGTGATCTCTGTGATGTTTACAAATGGCAGAGCCACTAGTCAAAGATTTACTACATTCACTGCACTCATATGGCTTTTCCCCTGTGTGAACTTTCTGATAATAACAAGAATCTGAAACTCCTAGAAAACATTTTTCACATTCATGGCATGCATAATATTGTCTTCCAGTGTGGACAGCCTGGTCTGGAAGAGGAGTGTGTTTGCAGCCAATGGATTTCTTACATTCTTTTCTTGTGTGATAAATTTTTCTCCTTTGAAAATCCTCCTCAGATGTCGACATTTTATTTCCTGTTTCCCGGGTGTTAGTAGCCTGTTGTTGGATATTTCCCGAGTTGATAAAAACATTCTGCTCAAGCTCCTTGAAGGTAAACATCTTTTCAGACACATTGAAATTGCAGCCCTTCACAAGTGAGGCCCTGTCCACATCTTGTACAAAAGATTTCTGTCTCAAGTGCTGCTCCTGCTGCTGCTGATGCTTTGCAATGAAACAAAATTGTTTTCCACATGCTCCACACCTCAGCAGTTTCTGTGTCTGTTGAGTTCCCTGCTGGTCAACCAAGAGAAAAATTTCTCTCAAGACATACCCACAACTGTCACAGGGGTGGCTCTTCTTGGAAGACAAAGCTGCCTTGGGATCCTTTGCCTGCAACACTCTTACAGAATGGTTCTGTTCACTGGGAGCTTCCACATCCACTGCTCCACAGCAGCAACCTGAACAAAAACAAACACTGATGAATTTGATGTTGACTTAATACAAAAAGAATATTCCCAACACAAAAGTCCATTTTGCAAAGCTAGACACGATTCCATGGGCTGATTTTCAAGACAAAGACTTAAACTCTGTGGTAATGGCTATTATTATTGGTTGTCCCAAAAGGTCAGTTAATAGTGGAGACATCACCAAAAAAGATACAATCATTGCATGAAAAACAAAGAAGAGAGCAGGGCCTACTAGCTGTTCCTCCACAAATGACTTCCTAAAGGGCTTTTCCTTCTGGTAATGTCAGTCTCTGTAGAAGAAGTTGAATGTGCCCAAACGCATAAAAATCAATTGTATTACAGCATATGACTTTAGGTCCGTGTAAGAATATGTGAGCCCTAAACTGCTGTGCCTTACTTGGTTGGAGCACTGTCCTGTAAATTACAAGTCTGTAGGTTTGATTCCTGGTAAGGGCACATACTAGACTGCGGGGTCAATCCCCATCACCAGTCACTGTGCATGCGAGAGACAACTGACTGATGTTTCTCTCTCACATCTCTCTTCATACATCTTTCCTTTCTCTTTCCAAAACCAATAAATATATCCATGGGTGATGATTAAAAAAATGATACTCAAAAACAGAAGAATATGTGCACACTGTGAGGCTCCATGGGCATGGATCAAGTTTGAAAGGTAGTAACGAGAGATGTGAGAGCAAAATAGTTGAGGTGAAGAGTTTAGAAAAACAGATTATTCATAGGCTGTGAATCCCAGGAGAAATGATAACTATTAGAACTGAGTAGTAGGAAAAGTATACAACAATAAGGACAAGAAGATTAAGCTGTGGTAGATTAAGTAGATTAAGAATGATAACAATATACTGTTAAATAAATGGGTTCCTAGTTATAACTTTAATAATGCCCTGGCATCAAGTCTTCACCAATTGCCATTTACCATGCCACCACCCTTTCTGAGCCCACACAGCCATGCATGGAGTCACGCCCCTCCTGTGATGCACAAATGACTCTTCCCCTTAACTCTCAGTTGAGCCATTCATGGGACTCAGAACAAGAAATCCTAAGAGAGAAACTGAAGAGATAGATGGTAAGTAACTATAATAGAACAAGAGAGCACAAAACAGACTCAGCCAAAAGATCTTTGTGAGTAACATTAGCAAAATAGCAGAATAGGAGACAGAAGGATATCTCCATATTCCATAAGCAAGTACACAGCTATCCATGAACAAAAACAGTCCTGGAGGAAGAATAAGAGCTCATAAAGGCAAACAGCAAAGCAGAAAAGCCAAAAATGGAGAACTACTCAGAAATATTGAATAAAAATTCTGGCTGAGCAAAGTTATGTGCAGATGATGAAGCACAGAAGACAAGGGTCAAAGTTACCTCTGTCAGCCACCATGCTTGTGGTAGCACTGACCCTAGTGAAATGTTTGGAGAAAAACCCTAAGGAACTTTGTTATTTGGAATACAGGAGTCCCTGGAACATTGAAAGAAAAGATGTGAGAAAAGGAAAAAAATAGGTAGAAAGTTTATAAAAATATATTCTGAAGACTGACTTCCCAAATCTGAGAATACATGAGAATAATCAAGTTTGCTATTTCTCACAGGTCTTTCTGCAATTTAATGGATGTAAGCCTCACCAAGAAAGAACACTGTACTAAAAATGTCAAATATGCAAAGAAAATTTTGAAAGCACAAAATGAATAGAAACATTTCCTACAGAAAGAACACACTCATAATGCTGTAAAGTAAATATCCCCGAGAAAAAGTTAAAGACTAGAAGACAATCAAATGATACATTGAAAACACTAAACAAAATAAAATCTGCAAACCAACAGTATTTACTGAGAAAAATTGTTCTTCAGAAATAAGAAAGACATTCCCAGACAAACAAAAGCTGAGTAACTTCATTGTCACTCAAGTTGACACATTAGAAATGCCAAAAAAAGTTCTTCAAAGTGAAATGAAAGAATACTTAACAGAAACATGACTACATAAAAAATGTATAAAACTCACTGCTAGCCATGGCTGGTGTAGCTCAGTGGATTGAGTGCGGGCTGCGAACCAGGCATCGCAGGTTCGATTCCCAGTCAGGGCACATGCCTAGGTTGCAGGCTGTGGCCCCCAGCAACCGCACATTGATGTCTCTCTCTCTCTCCATCTTCCCTTCCCTCTCTAAAAATAAATAAATAAAATCTTTAAAAAAAAATGTATAAAACTCACTGCTAAAGCTGGTAATGGAATCAAATTCACATTATTTCAACACTGCATTGGTGGAATGCACATTACTAAAAACTATTGTAAACATGAAAAATTAAAACTAGTATGAACAACAAAGCTAATGTTTTGTATATTAATATATATACAATATAAAAAGATGTAAATGGTGACATCAAAAACATAAAGGGGTAGTGTGGTGAAGACTGAAAGGGTAGAAATTTTGTATGCAATCGAAGTTGCCATCAGGAGAAAATAGTATTGAGTGAATTAGTTGTGTTATGTAAGTCTTTTGGAAACCACAAGCAAATACCTATGTAACAAATACAAAAAAAAAAAAAACACCAAAAAGAAATTTAAGCATACCACTGTAAAAAATGATGAAATCACAAAGGAAAACAGTGACATAGAAAGATAAACAAACTACAAAGGAGCCAGAATCCAACAATAAAGTGGCAGTAGTAGGCTGTAAAACAAATTCTCCAAGGAAAGCACAGAGTGACTGAAGAGATTAAAAACAAACAAACAAATAAACAAACACTAAGACACAAAATATGCTGTCTATAAGAGACACCCTAAATGTTTATGGACACAAATAGCCTGAAAACAAAAACAGGGAAACATATTCCTTGGACATAAAACCAAAAGACGGAAGGAGTAGCTAAAATTCTATCTGATGAAGACGACCTCAAATATTGTCACAAATGATAAAGGTCATCACAGAATGGTAAATGAGTCAATTTACCAAGAGGACAACAATGTTAAGTATTAAGCATCCAATAACATACATTAATTCTATTAAGCAAATCATATCAGAGGGGAAGGCATGTAAAAGAAGCCCAGTATTAATTCAGTAGTAGTAGTGAATTTCAATATTCCTCTTTAAACAATAACTAGATCACCCATCTAAAAACACTAAGGAATCACTGAAGCTTGACTACACTTTAGAACAAACAGAACTCATAAATTTATATAGAACATTCCACCAAAATGCAGCAAGCAGAAGATGCATTTTTGTCAAAGGCACATGAAACATTCTCTAGCTAGATCTTACATTAGATTCAAAACAAGTCCCAAACTTTCAGAATATATCACTTCAAGTGTCCTATCTGATCACAGTGATAGAACAGAAGAAATCAATTTTAGTGTTAAGAAAGATGAATATTCGCAAAGAAGATGAAATTAAACACAACACCCCTGAACAACCACAGAGTCAAAGAAAAAATGACAGATCACTCAAAACACATCTAGAGGCAAAAGGAAATAAAAACTCAACAACCAAAGCTTGCATACATGGAGCAGAAAATGCAATGCTAACAGCACATTTTGTAGTGATAAATGCCCACCTCAAGACAAAAGATCTCAAATAAACAACCTAACTTTGCACCTCAGGAACCTAGAAACACATGAAGATACTAAACCCAAAGTTAGTAAAGGAAAAAAAAAATTAGAAAAGTCATACACAAAATAAAGGCAAGAAAAACAAATACAAAAGAATATCATAATTAGGAACTCTTTTTTGAAACATACACAAAATTGCCAAACCTTCAGTTACACTAAACAAAAGAAACAGGAATCAAATGTATTTAAAAAGAAAAGAGGCTTTCAGCCAAGATGGAGAGGCATAGGTAGGTATGTTTCACTTCCACACATAACAAAAAGAAGCATAAAAACAAATTAAAAAAAAAAAAAAACAGAACTGCAAGAAAATCAAACTGTATGGAGACCACACAACCAAGGAGTTAAAGAAGAAACCTTCATCCAGACTGGTAGGAGGGATGGAAACTCACTACCATAATGGAGAGGATGCACTGAAAGGCAGCAGCTGGTGGGTCAGGTGGGCAAGGCAGCAGTTGGCAGACCAGGTGGTCCCACATTCACAACCAGGGGGAACAAGTGGGAAGCCAGACACACTGGGCAACCCAGGGTTCCAGTGGCAGGAAAAAAAATTTCCAACCCTCTGGCTGTAAAAAGCCACAGGGAAGTTGTGGTGGTGGGAGAAACTGTCAGTCTCACAGGAGAGTCCATTGGAGGGACACGTACAGTCCCAGAATGTACATAAGCCCACCCACCCAGAAATCAACAGCTAAAGGGCACAACTCACTTGTGGGTAGTAGTGGAACTGACTGAAAGTGGGGCGAGAGTGAGCAAGCAGTGCTGTTCCCACTCTGACCCCTCCCCCACACACAGCCCCACACACAGTCAAGTGGGTTGCTCCACCTTGACAAATACCTAAAGCTCTGCCCCTTACAAAATAACAGGTGCACAGAGACAAAGAAATAAGGCCCAAATGAAAGAATAGATCACAATTCCAGAAAAAGAACTAAATGAGGAGGAGACAGCCAAATTATCAGTTGCAGAGTTCAAAACACTGGTAACAGGATGCTCAGAGTAATGATTGTGAGTGGACACAAAAGAAAGGAAAGACTGAAGGTTATACAAAGTGAAATAAAGAAAAATATACAGGAAACCAAAGAGAAGGGAAGGAAACTGGGACTCAAATCAACAATTTGGAACAGGAGGAAGAAATGAACATTTGACTGGAACAGAACAAAGAAACAGGAATTAAAAAAAAAAAAGAGGAGAAGCTTAGGAACCTCTGAGACAACTTGAAAGTTCCAACATCCCAATCATAGGGATGCCTGAAGAGAAGAGGAAGAGCATTAAACTGAACAATTTTTGAAAAAAAAATGAAGGAAAACTTCCCAATCTAGGGAAGAAAATAGACATGCAAGTCTATTTTCCCTGGGAAGCTCAGAGAGTCCCAGAGAAGTTGGACCCAAGGAGGAATACATCAAGACACATCATAATTAATTTACCTATGATTAAACATAAGAGAGAACTTAAAAGCAGCAAGAGAAAAGTAGGAAGTTACATACAAAGGAATTCACATAAGACTATCAGCGAACTTTTCAAAAGAAACCTTAGAGGTGAGAAGGGGCTGGGAAGGATTCAAAGTCATGAAAAGCAAAAACCTATATCCAAGATTACTCTACCCAGCAAAGCTATCATTTAGAATGGAAGGCCAGATAAAGTGCTTCCCAGGTAAGTTCAACTTAAAGGAGTTCATCATCACCAGGCCCTTATTATATGAAATGTTAAAGGAACTTATCTAACAAAAAGAAGAACACTATGAATAGTAAAATGACAACAAACTCACAACTATCAACAACCGAACCTAAAAAAACCCCAAAACTAAGCATACAACTAGAACAGGAACAGAATCACAAAAATGTAGATCACAAGCAAGGAGATTAGTGGGGAGGGGAAGAATGGAGGAAATGGTCAAGGGAATAAAAAAATATCACTGGTAGGTCCAAACTAGACAGGAAGAGGTTAAGTACAGTATAGGAAATGGAGACGCCAAAGAACTTATATGTATGACCCATGGACATGAACTAAGGGAGGGGAATACTGGAAGGAAAGAGGGTACAGGGCAGAGGGGGAGAAAAAAATGGAAAAACTGTAATCGGATAATCAATTTAATATACTTAGAAAATAAAGTAATGAGCCCTGGTTTGGTGGTTCAGCCTATTGAGTGCTAGCCAGCAAACCAGAGTGCAGAAAGTTTGATACCTGGTCAGAGCACATGCCTGAGTTGCAGGCCAGGTTCCCAGTTGGGCGCATGTGATAGGCAACCACACATTGGTGTTTCTCTCCTTCTGTGTCTCCCTGCATTACCCCCTCTAATAATAAATAAATAAAATCTTTACAAAAAAAGAAAAGAAATCAACGATGAGACCTTACACCTGACTCTACAAAGGACAAAGCAACATAAGAGATATCTGCAGGTGACATAACCCAACATACAGAACATTGTCAACATTCCACTATAAACATCTGAAACTGTAAATAGATTCAATAAAAATATAGGATACAGAACAGACATTCCAATATCAGTTCCATATTTATAGTCTAACAATAAAAGCTTTGCAGAGAAATTAAGAAAGTAGTCAAATTCACAATAGCATCAGAATCAATAAAAGACTGAGGAATAAATTCTACAAAGGAGGTGAAAGGCCTGTACATTGCACCCTCTAAAACAGTGACGAGCCCTGGCTGGTGTAGCTCAGTGGACTGAACGCCAGCCTGAGAACCAAAGGATCAATGGTTTGATTCCCAGGCAGGGCACATTCTTTGGTTGCTGGTGGGGTCCCTGGTGTGAGGCACAGGAGAGGAAATAACACACTGATATTTCTCTCCCTTTCTTTTTCCCTATCTTCCCCTCTTTCTAAAAATAAATACATAAATAACATTTTTTAAAAAAGACAGTGATGAAAGAAGTTAAAGAAAACAAACAGAAAGACATCCCATGTTCATTAATTTCAAAACAATATTGTAAAATGCCTACAGTACCCAAAGCAATCTACAGATTAAATGCAATCCCCATCACAACTACAACAGCATTTCACACAAAAATTGTTTTAAAAAACAATTGTGAAATATAGGAAACCTGAAAAGACCTCTAAGAACAAAAGCAATCTAGACACTACTGATAAAAATTAGCTCCAAAATAATAAGAAAATTAAATGTCAGTCCTAAAATTCTAAAACTACTTCAAGACAAAATAGAGAAAAAGTTTTGGAGATTTGTATTGGAAATAATTTCCCTGATGTGACACCAACTACCAGGCAAAAAGCAAAAATAAATAATCATAACTACAAAAAAAAAAAGTAATCTCCTGCACAGCAGAACGATTAACAAAATGAAAAGGATCGCTACAGGATGGGAACAAATACTTAGAAACTATGTCAAGATATCCCTTGGAGATATTGTGGCTTCATTTCACAGCACCACCATAAAGCAAGTATTTCCACATAGGAAAAAAGTCACACCAATTTTTCTATTTCCCAGTGAATAAAGAAGTTATGTTTACAGTACAGTGCAGTCTATTAACACAGTAGCTTTGTCTAAAAAAAAAATCTAAATAATTTAATTCAAAAGTTTATTGCTCAAAATTGCTAACCAGTATCTCAGCCTGCTATTAAAATGGCAGCAGTACATTTGCTCATGGAAATGTTTCCTAAAATACTGAATTTCTAAAAAACACAATATTTGCAAAGTACAATAAAGCAAAGTGCAAAAGTCACGCACCTGAATCAGATGAGAAATTTATCAAATATACAAGATATTCAAAAGACTCATTAGCCCACCCTGGCCCGAAGCTGAGTTGCTTAGGGCAAACATACTGATACTCAAAGGTTCAGAGGCCCATCCTCAGTCAGAACACACAAGAATCAATCATAAATAAGTAGAACAACAAATCAATGTTTCTCTGTCTCTTCAAAAAGCGATAAATACAAATTAAAACAAAAAACTAATCATTAGCCCCAACCCATGGTGAAAAGCACGACTAATAGTGTAGGGACAGTTTTGCAAAAAGTATGCACAAATGACCAACAGGAATACAAAAAAAACGCATTTCCTCATTAATCAAGATGGAATCTGGTTCCCTGCAAGACACCAACCACAAATGCTTCCCTGGGAGAGTTCATTAAGGAGGTACTGGGGCTGCAGGGAGATGAGTGCTCAGAGCCTTCCTGCCTGGTTTCAGGGACTATAGCCTTATTAAGGGACAAAAGGGCCCTAAGGCCAGGGCTGAGTGAAAAGGCCTTGGGGCCATGAGCCACTAAGGAGACAGAACCTATCCTCCTGGCAGGATCAAAGTCCTGCCTCCCTCACTTTACCCAGCTTGCCTGGAAAGATGGCTGGTTAGTCAGTGACAGGTAAGATCCCTCTAGGGAGGGACAACCTAAGTCAGGAGCCATCAGGGAAGGACTTAGGGGACTGTAGAGAAGGGACAGAAAGACCCTCACCCATCAGCTTTGTCATAGCCTGCACCCTCATTCTATTTGTAAGAAGTCTCCTAATCTCTTGGCTGCTTTACTCCTGCCTGACTCACCCTGTAAACAATGCCAGAGGCAGCTTTGCCCCTCAGAATGAACAAAGGGCTCCCGAGGGGCAATCAGGCCTGACAAAGAATGTGCATTGTTTCCTTTCAGGCTTGCTCTGCCCTTTTGGTCTGAACCAGACTTGAGCTGTAAGGATAAAGAGTGAAACTTCCCACCCGATGATACAAGCCTCAACAACCTTCTGGGGTCAGCACTTCTCACAGACAGCGGCCAGAGACAATCCCTGTGTTTCTTAAATTATTATCTGTAGATGATGTCAGTTTTTCCTGACTGTACTTTTTGAACATTGATTGATGAGCTTTACTATGATGAGCACATACTGTGTATCTCCGTGTGAGCTAAACTCAATAAAACTCCATTGAGAGAAAGGCTTGAGCCTTTTTCCTCTGAGACACTGGTCAGCTCTTTCTCCACAAGCAGATCTTGTCTTGGAAGCCTCATTTCATCGTTCTGGGGACGGACACTCCCACAGAACAGGGCAAGACAAAAACAAAAAAAAAACAGCCTGACAAGTCCAGAATCTGCCTAGAAAACTGTGAAGCAAGCAGTACCCACAGTCCTCACATGTGAGGACTGAGCACACCCTAGGGAGCAGAGGGCACGGGGAAATGCAAACCCTACTCATGGTCACCGGGAGAGAGACGGGGTCTTACCCAGCGAGGATATAAGAGCAAAATTCTCCAGCATCACATGGAGATACAGGCGTCTCTCAGCTGCATCAAGGAGGCTCCATTCTGTCCTGGAGAAATACACGGCCACATCCTCAAAGGTCACCCTAACCTGTCAGAATTGATACAAATGAATCCGGGACAGTCTGTCTCACACCCCGAAATCCTACTCTATACAAAACTTCCCCACATTCAGCCTGCCCCCGTTCAGAGTGGACAACCCCTCTAAGTCCCAGTAAAGACGCGGCTCGGATTCACACTGTTGAATGCGGACACACCAAG
>PVIA01018168.1:0-13547 GCA_004024845.1 Tonatia bakeri
ACAAGATTTAGAGGCCCCAGGATTCAAGGTTAACAAATGGCTTATCTAAACATTTGTCTGTTATTTACATAGCCTGGTCAGGCTCATTAACGGCTTAGGCACCTCTATTAACATTCCAGGCAGAAAAACCCCTGAATGCCCCCGCTGGAGATGTCCCTGCCAGTTACAGCTCCATCCTTTCTCAGCATTCCTCAACAATGTAACAATAAATAACACTTTGGGAAAATGAATTTCTTACTGGCTGAATGGTCTGATGAACAAAATGCTGACAAATAGTTCGACTATTTAATAACCCTTCAGATAAAAACTTCCAATGAAATCTCTCTAAAGGTTGTGGATTATTAAACACAGGACTGAAAAAGCAAATCTTTTAAGGTCTGTTAGCTAAGGGAATGGTAAAGAAATAGTCCTTTAACTTCTCCCTATTACTTCTCTTGTAATGGTAAAGAAATAGTCCTTTAACTTCTCCCTATTACTTCTCTTGAGGGGTCTGATCATCCCCCTCTTGGGAGGGCTCCCATTGGCTTCAAACCCTTAACCCTTGGCTTCCCAGTTCATAACCGCCACGGAGCAGCAGTGAGCAAGGCTCCAAGTGGAGGCTGCAAAACAGCCTCAGTTTTAAAAGTGCCTTTTTTTTTTCTCTCTGCTTGGAAAGACAGGGTCCCTGCTATTTCTGCAAGTTGCAATGAGTTTGAGCAACAACTTAATTTCCCTGTTGTTTTCAGAACCTGGTAGCTTCAAGGTGTAGAGTTTGCAAGGAAAGTGGGAAAGATGAGGGTAGGGAGTTCTGCTTAAATATGTTTTAGACAAAAGTGGTTATGTGCCAAGGGCGTTTTGTGACTCGATTGACTAATAGTTCCCTCCAAAGAATAGCCAGTCCTTCCCCAAGGAAATGATCAGTGTTTACAGGTACTGAATTAAAAATGGGGCTTAGTTTTCCATGGAGAATGACTAGTTCTCCCCAGGAGACAGTGCACCTATATTTCATTTTTACAGTAAAAGGTCATGGCTCTGGCATAAACAAGGGGAATTCTTAATATATTTTTTAACATATCACATCCCCCATCCCACTTATAGCATGCTTTAGATTGACAAATTTATTAACACATTCATAACTTTCAGAAACAGTTCTTTCCCCACTGGCAAAGACATTTACTTTTTTTGTTTGTTTGTTAATTCTTAGTGATTACTACATTCCTTGAGTGTGCTCAAAACTGAGCTGTCTCATTATCTAGTGCCCTTGACAATTTTAGGGAGGCTGGAGAAGAGAGAGGGAGGATACTAATCTTGGTACTGCTTTTTCCTAGGACCAAAGCAGTCCCTGGGCCTGCAGAAGAAGGATTCAGAGTGGTTAAAAGACACAACTTCTCATTGTTTTTCTTCCTGCACTCTACTGTCTGAGGGAAGTGAGATCTTTCTCCCTCTTTAAACAATCAATTTAAATTGTTTCTGAGTAGAATCCTTATGGTGCAACAACATTCAAAATCTCATTCTATTTACCAGAGGTTTAGCAAAAACATTTTGAGAATGAGCCTTTTAAAACAGAAACAAAAACAAAATTCAAGCAAAATTCAGTATTTTCAAATTAAATCTTCTAAAGGAGGGAGTGAGACACTAGCCTTAGAATCTTATCTCATACCACATGGTGCTATTTCAACTTCTGCCTAACTATTTCCTAATTAACTAAGTCTGAAGATCCTGTATCAGGGAGATATCCAGCAGCCTTAAAAAGCTGCTGAATTAGCCTAAAACATTACTCTTGTTCCTTAGAGAGCCTGTTCCCCATGGTTGAAGAATTGTCAAAACTTTTAAAGAGATTCTTTAACAAATAAAATAATCTTTTCTGAAATTCCTCCTCCTGCAAGTGAGTCAATGACAAAACCAGTTTCAGTTTTGCTTTTACTCTGTCTGCACCTTTAAATCCAGTTTCTTACAAATGAGCGGAGTGTAGTGGGTCAAAATGTACTGGTTGTGGAAGACAGTAAGGGAGGGGTATTGGACATTCTGGGTACCTTAACTCTGCTTATGGGTCTCAGGTTCTTCCTCAAGCATCTAAGACTACAAGGGGTGGGGCTCAAAGTTCTAGGTGACCAACCTTTAATAACCAGAAGTTATATTATATCATTTTGGAGGTCCCTATAAGGCCCCTGCATGTCTCAGGAATTGATCCCAGACAGCCTTGCAAGGTTTTGACTGATGTGGGAATACCCAATTTCTCAAGCAGAGGGGAAGAAATGCCTTTTGTCTTTAGAGCTTGGCAAATGCCTAACACTCTCATACAAAACTTGTGTCTAAAACTAAACTCTTCTGGAGAGAGAGCTTCAGAGTCCAGTTGAAACTGAAACACTCATTCACTATCCACTTTTCCTTATGCAGGCAAGAAATATATGATTTGGATAATAAGAAAATAAAGTACAGGATCAAGAGTAGTGTGTTATTGGAACATGAGTGAAAGGAAAGTAGGAAAATTAAAATACAATATGAAAGAAAGAATAAAGAAGACCACTCAAGCAACGCAATTAAACAAAGAAAACTAAACAGAAAGAAGAGAAATAAAACATACTAATAAAGTAAAAGAAGTAAAAATAATGAAAAATAATAATACAAATAAACAATAAAATTCCAGTTCTGTGAGATAGCAAAGTGAAATTTGTCCCTGTTTCTCAGTGTTTGGGGTTAGCCTTCTGCTCCCCCTTTGGATCTGTCTCTATCTCTTTTACCACTGCAGGTCTTATTGTCTCACTTGGGGGAAGAAAAAAAAAGAGAGAGAGGAAAGAAAAAAATAAGCCTCCTGCTGACTTTAAACTTGTTCAGCGAGTTCTACTGGTCTTCCTAGATGACACAGGAAGAGGGAAGCTGGGCTTCCTATGGTTTGGGGAGCACACGGGCCAGGTCTAGGCTGTAATATTCATAGTTGCCCAGCCTGCAGCCCAGGTCATCTGTGAACTGGTAGGCCTTCAATCTTTATCTGCACCATGTCTCTGCCTTTAACCCAGCATTTGTGCCAAGGTCTATGTGATGCACCTCCTCCTTGCTCTTTGTTAGCCCACTGTGGCTGGAGCCCATCACTGGGCAAGCAGTGCCAGTCTGCTGCTTGGTGGGCAGTGCCATGCAGCCTCTGGGCAATCAGCATGAGTCAGTCATGGGCAATCCACTGTCAGATGAGTGTCCTGAGCCAAGAGTGGACATGCAGCTCAAATCATTCTCAGGGTGATAACTGTTGAGTGGGAGTTTCTTAGAAAGCAGCTGCAAGCTTTTCTTTCTTTTTTTTTTCTTTTTCTTTTTTTTTTTTTTTTAGTAAAACCCTCTCATTTAAGGCCATTGTTCTTAACAAGTGCCTGGCTTTTCACACAGTCCAACTTTCTAAACAGACCAGAGGCTATTTGGGTCAGGGTCTGAGTCTACTCCCTTCTTCAGGTGTTGCCCAGCTCCCCAATTTCTCTGGTAATGACCTAGCCAGCATCCACAGTCCCAGTAGGTGTTAACCACCTCTGTGTGTCTCCCATTTCATCTTTATTTCCCACCTCAACTTCAAGCATCCAAATCCCTCCTGGTGCTGGGCTGCTATCCCTGCTCTGGTAGGGAAGGAAGCTGGTGATCTGTCTTTTAAGTATCCTCCAGCAGGTGCCAGGTGGGGGCCCACAGCAGCCTAGGTCCCTGCTCAGATCCCAGGGACCTTAGCATCCCAAAACAATCTTCTCACCCTGTGTTTTTCAATGTCCTCTACAATTTTTGGCCACCAAACTTCATATAAGTTGGGATTCCATGAGCTGTTCACTCTGTTCTTCAGAAGATCGGTTAGGTGTTCCAGCTCGGCACAGGGAGAACTGGGCTCCACTCCCACCTACCTCCCTGCCATCTTCCATCTTCTATTTTATTTTTTTAAAGATTTTATTTACTTTTCCTTAGAGAGAAGAGAATGGAGGAAGAAAGAAAAAGAGAGAGAGAAACATCTGTGTGTGGTTGCCTCTTGTGCCACAACCCCACTCAACAGGGAATCAAACCAGTGACTCTTTAGTTCACAGATCAGCAATGAATCCACTGAACCACACCAGCCAGGATGGAGAAATTTAAATTTTTGGCCACCACTGGTGACAAATTCAGACAAATCTCTGTATGAACAAGGATAGGAAGTCTTAATGGTTGAATTCTACTTCAGTTTTCTTCCTTTTCCCCTATATTCCTATATTTATTGAATGAATGTGGTAGTATACTATGCTAGATGAAATGGATACAGACATGAATAAGAAACAGTCCCTGTCCCTGTGGGTCTGATAATCTTGTGGCAAATTACAACAGATAAAATTTTGTGGTGAATACTGATAAGTATAAGGAGAGAATGCAGGAAGAAGAGTGAATTTGGAGGGGCACTATAATAGCTGAAGAGAAGGTCACCTGAACCAGACCAATGAAAACAAATTTTATGATGTACAGTTTTCTAAACTGGGGAAATAGATAGTTCCCACAGTGATTTCAGACCTAATGTCATACCTAAGAAAGAGTGAGCAGATATAGAAGTCTGAGATAAGATGTGAATGCTGGATAGAGATCACAGGAGTCTCCAAATACTTAATGAGTAAAGCTCCATAGGAGAGATTTTAATAAAAGTTTGGAAAGGGCCTGGTAATATTCCATGTTTCTGGTCCTCAGTAACCATCCTTGCTTGGTTTTTATTTTAATTACATAAGATAAACATTTACACTTCATAAGCAATGA
This sequence comes from Tonatia bakeri, assembly GCA_004024845.1. NCBI lineage: Eukaryota > Metazoa > Chordata > Mammalia > Chiroptera > Phyllostomidae > Tonatia > Tonatia bakeri. The sequence goes on from PVIA01018168.1 coordinate 4,717, forward strand.
CTTTCAAAATTACACTGAGTAATAACATGGCAAAAGTTGTTGATAACAAGTTTCTCCCTCCCTCCCTCCTTCCCTCCCTCCCTCCATCCATCCCTTCCTTCTTTTCTTCTTTATACTGCTGAAAAAAAGGAGAATTTCAGAGTTAGGTAACCTTTACTTTTATAAATCAAACAAATAAATTTTGTGTGATCTCTGGGCACATATGTAAGGGCCCATAATCTATAGGAGCAACTGCAGTGCCCGGTGTTACATAGTTCACCTTATTGGTATTCTATTTTTCCTCCAAAAATGAAACTTTCCCCAATGATCATTTTTCCATTTATTTATTACCTGATTTATGAGAAACAGCTTGGGATAAGGAGACATATCACTGTGGTGCCAAGTGAAAGGCTCTTGAAAGATACAGTAAGTGACTATTATGACATTGGCCATCCTGCATTAAAATAAGTTCTTGATGACAAAAAAAAATGGCTCATATAAACAATATCTAGGCCAGAACCAAACATCCTGTTCCCACTGTAGGAAACCAATGTACTTAGAACACAAACAATCTAAATGGCAACACTAAAAAGGTATTAGAGTTATTGTTTTAGGTAAAATATTTGCCATGGTTAATTTCAAAGTGACCTAAGGCTTAATCACACTTAAATAGTGCAAAATTAGACCAGAATAAAAGAGAGAGAATCTCAATACTCAGTTCAAGTTTTGCCTCTTCCAGTAAGACTTCCCTGATCCTGGTCTCTTTCTGCTCTTAAAGATGAGTTAGGTGCCTCTTCCTGTGTCTTAAGCACAGCATAAAAACCCATACTATCTTTCCTAGTATGTGTCTCCTGAAGATTAGAGACTTCCAGTAGTATAAGATGGACTTCAGCTTTAGGAGATTCTACTCATTTTGTGGCAGCTCAATAGATCTTGCTAAATGCTTGACATAGACTGTTTACTTAGTACATAGCTGCTCACAGCCCTAAGTTTGCTTTTTGTTTTGTTTTGTTTTGTTTTGTTTTGTTTTGTTTTTACAATGAATGAAAAAACAGAGCCGTGGGAAATTATATTTGAGGGCCTTTTTTTCTCTCTATCCTTACTTGCTCTTCAGAAGCAGACACACAGGGAATCATGTCTATTTTTTTGAAACACTGCTCTTTCATATTTGTCAACAATTTGCTGTGTTGATTTCCCCTCTACCTCACTGGTTACTCTTTTCCAGTGTCTTTGTTATTTTTCTTCTCCTTCAAAAGATTAGAATTCCTCTCAACTCTATCTTTGGTCAAATTCTTCTCTCCATGTTTTTTTTTTTTTTCCCATAAGTGATCTTATTTGTATCTACGTATTTATGCATGAATTATGTTCACAAATGTCAAAGGTATAAAATAGTACATATCATTCTTCTGAACTCCAGATTCAAATATTCTATTGACTACATATATCTCCAATTAAATATTTAGTTTATGTTAAAAGTATAATTCAATAATTAACATGAAACTCTTTATTCCTTTTCATCCTCCTAAGTCTCTCCTCCCTCAGCCCAATCTTCTCAGTAATGGCAGCCATGAGAAGGCTCCTCACAGACATCTAATTAGAAGGAGTATAAATGACCAAATTCCTTAGATGCTGAGCTCTGAAATCCACCCACAATTATTTGTGAAAAGGCAAAACTTTCCACAAACTGCTATCAGCCAATGACTGAGCACAACAAGGATACTAAGGCAGGAATGATTGTGGGATATATGGGACTACTATGAGAGCTTATATTGGCTAAGGACTTCCAGATGACCTTGATGAACCTTCCCTAGACTGCACTGTATGATATTCTTCTACTTAAACTTCTCTCCTTCCTTCCATATTTTCTCTATTCCAGGTCAAACCTACACCAGGATCTAACAACTCTTCCACCCTTTCCTTGCTTGCTCATCATCTTCTCCACAGGTGTTTATGTTAATCAAATCCATGTGTGTTTAATATTATCTGGAAGTCTGCCTTTTAGAGGACCCAGATTTATAAAAATGGTACCAAAAATACAGTGATCTGAGTAAACAGGCCATAAGGTGGGGATTTGGTACTGGCTCATCTATTATCTTGCAGAGGAAAATGTGGAGCCTGGTTGCTGGGTAAGTTGCAGATAGTCCCCAGCACAAGTTGATGGTTTAATTGCTAAAAAAATTCTCAGGTCATGACCTGGAAAAATATCCCAGTGTAGGAGATTTGTGTCAGGTAAAATTATGTAGGCATTTGAAGAATATGGGGAGTACAATGCTCTCAAAACAGCAGTTAATTGGTTAATGCTAACTTGTATCCATATACTTCAGAAAGATATTGAGAGACAAAAGATGTTAACATGTATTTAACAACTTAGTGTGAGAGCCAGAGGCTCTATACATATTTGGTAGCATATAAAGCAGCCCTTGTCACTTGGAGTGCAAGAACAGACATCACTGAACAGCAGGCTTAAGACTTAACTGTGAGAGTACCAGAGATCCAAAAATGTTTCAATGTTTAGCCAAGGAAGGTCAGTTATGCAAGATCAGAGTCATGAAGTCCTGATACATGGGATAGAGGTATGCCTTTGATGGGGGACTCAAGAGTTGGAAAATTTTAGTTTAAGGCAATAGTAAATAAGCCTAGTAGTTAGTGAATGTAAAAAGCTAGTGTTTCAGGAACTGAAGGTGTGGCCCACCCTGACTCCAGGTGACCACATAACCTTTGTGCTCCAGAAAAGATCATAAGCAATCTAAGTGGTACCCGAGCCATTGTGTTCCAGGGAGAGAGAGTCCAAGACTCAGTACACAGATAAAGAAAACAACACAGGGCACAGGACACAGAACACATAAAGAAAATCACTGGTCAGTGGATGAAAGGATATTAGTGAAATTGCTGGACTGTAGCTTTCATTTGATTAACCTCTTTCCTGAATTCCAAATCCCTTACTTACACTGTTCTTCTCCTTATAAAAATAGTCAGTTTAAAATACAATTTAAGATGGTCTCTTAGGGTACATACCCACTGTCTTTTCAGATCACTGGCCATGTGAATAAAGTGTTCACAAAGATTCAATCTCTATGGCTGTTTATTGGTTTTGGTGGTTTTGAACAACCTCAAGGGAAAAGAAAACACTAAAACTCATGGAGATTGAATAGCATGCTATTAAACAATAAAAGAGTCAATAAATAGATGAAGGAAGAAATCAAAAAGTATCTGGCAGCAAATGAAAATGAACACACAACGATCTAAAATTTATGGGACACAGCCAAGGCAGTCCTGAGAGGGAAGTTCATAGCAGTGCAGACATACCTAAAAAGACAGAAACATTTCAATCAAGACCTAACCCTGCACCTATAAGAACTTGAGGAGCAATAACAAAGACAGCCCAGAGCAAGTATAAGGAAAGAAATAACCAAGATCAGAGCAGAATTAAATGACATAGAGACTAAAAGCACAATTCTAAGGATCAATAAATCCAGGAGCTAGTTCTTTGAAAAAAAAATTTGCATGCCTTTAAGCAGACTCATCAAGAAAAAAAGAGAGAGAACCTAAATAAATACAATCAGAAATGAAAGAGGGGAGATTACAATTGATACCACAGAAATGCATAGAATTATAAGAAATTACTATGAATGACTATATGAAAAGGATTTTGAAAACCTAGGTGCAATGAACAAATTTCTAGAAAAAATACTCTTCCAAAATTCAGTGAAGAAGTAGAAAGCCTGAACAGTCCAACAACAGCTGATGAAATTGAAGTAGTAATCAAAAAGCTTCTGACACACAAAAGGCCTGGACTGGATGGATTCATAGGATAATTCTACAAAGTGTTTAAGGAAGAGTTAACCCCTATCCTTCACAGATTATTCTTTAAAAAAAAAAAATCCAAGAAGATGGAGACTCCCAAACTTTTTTGAAGCCAGCATTATCCTAATCCCAAAGCTAGATAAAGAAATAACAATGAAAGAAAACTTCAGACCAACATCACTGATGAACATAGATGCTAAAATCCTCAACAAAATATTGGTGAACCACATCCAGCAATACATTAAAAAAATTATATGCCATGATGATATGTTCAAGTGGAACATATCCCAGGGATGCATGGATGGTACAATATTCACAAATCAGTAAATATAATAATTCACATAAACAAAAGAAAGACAAAAATCACATGATCATATCAATTGATGTGGAAAAAGCATTTGATAAGGTACAGCCTCCATTTATGATAAAAACACTCAGTTAAAGTGGGAGTAGAGGGAGCATTCCTCAATATGGTAAAGGCCATATATGAGAGACCTACAGGCTACATCATACTCAATGGGCAAAAACTAAAATCTTTTCCACTAAGACCAGGAAAAAGACAAAGATGTCTGCTTTCACCACTTCTATTTAACATATTATTGAAAGTCTTGGCCACAACAATCAGAGAAGAAAAAGAAATAAAATGAATTCAAATTGGAAAGGAGGAAGCAAAACTTTCACTGTTTGCGGATGACAGGATAATAATGTACACAGAAAACCCTATAGACTCCACAAAAACACTCTTCGACTAATAAGTGAATTTGGCAAAACAGTGGGATACAAAGTGCATATTCAGAAATTGAAGACATTTTTGTATGCCAACAATGGAATATCAGAAAGACGAATCAGGAAAATAATCCCATTTGATATAACAACAAGATGAATAATGTACCTAGCAATAAACCTAACCAACCAAGGTGGTTAAAGATCTGTGCTCAGAAACTATACAACACTAAAGAAAGAAATTAAGGGAGACACAAACAAATGGAAGCATATATAGTCTCCCTGGATTGCAAGAATTGACATCATCAAAATGTCCATACTAGCCAAAGCCATTTATGGATTCAACTCAACCCCTATCAAAGTACCAATGACATATTTCACAGATGCAGGACAAACATTTTAAAAATTTATATGGAACTATAAATAACCCCAGATAGTGGCAGTAATTTTGATAAAGAAGAACAAAGTAGGAAGGATCACAATACCTGATATCACACTGTATTACAAGACCACTGTAATCAAAATAGCTTCGTACTGGCATAAAAACAGAAACATCAACCAATGGAACAGATTACAGAGCCCAGAAATAAATCCAAGTCTCTATGGTCAATTAATTTTTGACATAGCAGGCAGAAGCATAACATGGAGTAAAAATAGCCTCTTCAACAAATGGTGTTGGGAGACCTGAACAGTTACATGAAAGAAAAAAATGAAACTTGATCACCAACTTACACCATACACAAATAAATTCAAGGTTGAGGGAAGACTGAAATATAAGTGATGACACCATAAAAGTCTTGGAGGAGAACATAGGTAGTAAAATCTCAGATATTCCATGCAGCAGTATTTTCACCAATATGTACCTTAGAACAAGGGACACAAAGGAAAGAATAAATAAATAAATGGAATTTCATAAAATTACAAGACTCTGCACAGCCAAAGGAAACAGCATGAAAATGAAAAGAGAACAAACCATATGGGAAAATATATTTGCCAATGGTACCTCAGAAAAGGGTTTGATCTCCAAAATATGTAAAGTACTGACATGACTCCACCCTAACAAAACAAGCAACCCAATTAAAAAATGTGCAATGGAGCAGAACATACACTTCTCAAGGGGGAAATACAGAGGGCCCAGAGACATATGAAAAGATCCTCAGCATCACTAGCCAACCCAAAGATGCAAATTAATACCACAATGAGATATCACTTTATATAGGTGAGAATGGCCATCATAAACAAAGCAAAAAACAAATGTTGGAGAGCATGTGGAAAAAAGGGTACCCTAGTGCCCTGTTGGTAGGATTGTAGATTGGTGCAGCCGCTATGGCAAACAATATAGAATTTCCTCAGAAAAAATAAAAATGGAATGATCTTTTGACCTGGCATTCCCCTGAGAACCCTGAAAAGCCAATCCAAAAGAACCTATGTACCCCAATGTTTATAGCAGCACAAATTACAATAGCCAAGTGCTGGAAGCAACCTAAGTGCCCATCAGTAAACGAAAAGGTCAAAAAACCCTGGTACATTTACACAATGGAATACTATGCAACAGCAAGAAGGAAAGAGCTCCTAGCCTTTGCTACAGCATGGATAGAACTGGAGAGTTTTATGCTGAGTGAAATAAGCCAGGCAGTGAAAAACAAACACCATATGATCTCACCTAAAAGTGGACCCTAATCAACAAAATGAACAAGCAAGCAAAATATAACCGGAGACATTGAAATTGGGAACAAACTGACAGTAACCAGAGGGGAGGTATGAGGGCATAATGGAGAATAAAGTGGGGAAGAATTTTCAGAAACATCTATAACAGACACATAGACAAAGCCAGAAGGGATGGAATTGAGTGTGGGAGGCCAGGATGTCTGGGGTGGGCTGAGAATTGATTGAAAATGGAGACAACTGTGCTTGAACAACAATAAAAAAAATAAATAATAAATTAATTCATCAAAAAATAAAAATATAGAATTAATCTGAGTGGTATAAACAAATACTCCTATCAGAATGCCAAGGTCTCTTCAGGAAGCCTGTTCTTCCCTTCAGCAGCTGTTAATGCAAAGGTACAAGCCAATTCAACTATTTCCAAAGTGTTCCAGTCACATTCCTGGCATCTTGGAGAGTTACCTTCCTGAAATCCCTGAAGTTAATTTGTATCTACTGTATTTCTAAATTCTTCAACCAACTTTCCTGCCTCAAGTCTGCATAAATTATTGCTGAAACCACCATATCATCACTGTTGTTTTGACTACCTAAAGCCCAAACTAGGCCCTTATCAACCTCTCAATCAAATGTCAAGTCTCGTTAAAAATAGCAAAGCAAACCAGAAATGTTCTAATGTTACAACATACAATTGGCCTTAATTAACAGTCTTTCCAACTTGAAGGGACCTCCTCTTGTCAATTGGACAAATTACAGTCTTGGTTACTTCAAGGTCAGATGAACCCCCTCCAGGCTATCAAGGATCTGAGACCACTGAGAACTGGCATTTGAAATACCTCCTGGGAGGTTGAAAGCTATTTCTCAGTTCACTGGAGGCTCTCCTCAGAGTGGGCTGAAAGTCATGAATATGAGATCTCAAACAGACTAATCTGCTCAGAGATGCTAAATTCATCTCCTTTGAGGTGGCTGTAGACTATGGCCAACTGACATGGTAATATAGACAGTCTGACATCAGATCTGAACACTAGCCTCTAACCAAACACCCTTGTGTCGGAAAGTTATGGATTGGAAATAACTTTGCTGTAAGAGAGAAGAGATTACATGATACTGAAAAAAAAAAAGACATTAAAATCAGAGTCAGAAAAAAAAAGTACTGTTGCCCCTTCTCTGCCAAGCCACCAATGTTGTGACCTCTGAATCTCATCTTCCCCAGCCACAACTTGAGGAAATCAGGTATAGCTATACAGCTGTGGAAGATACTTCTAGGTATCTAACCCAACATCCATTCTTTATTTAACCTTACTTATAGATCCCCAAGGATAAAGTGCTAAACCAGCTGTAATAAAAGCACAGCCGACCATCTTGGAGTCATGTCCAATGTTTAAAGGGCAGCCAGTTGCATAAATCTCCTGTTTCACATGGTATCAACAAATGGCAACATATATTAAGAGCTGCAGGTCAGATCTACCTCTACCAGGACTGTTAAGTCTTGAAATCATAGGAGTCAGGGCTCAGACTAATTCATAATGCTATATGCTCTCATTAATTGATATTTTACTTCTGGCTTATTTTTTACTTTACACAGTAGATACTGTTTTTATTACTTTACACCAGCTGTGTTCCTTTAGATTTACATCCACATTAACCAACAGCTTTACCCATATTTCTTGTTATCTGTCAGGTTTTCTCTCTGAGATCATTTTCCACTTGTCTGAAGTACAGCCAGAAAATTTTCCATTTGTGAGGGTTTTTGATAATAGACACCCAATTTTTGTTTCTCTGAAAATAATTTAATTGCATCATTTTTGAAAAATATTTTTGTTGTGTGTACAACCTAAGTTGATGATTATTCTCTATAATCCTACTGAAGATAGAGTTACATCACCCTTTCACTTCAATTGTTGCTGTTGAAATGTCATTTATCATTCCTCATCTTGTTTTGGTTATTTCTCTTTTCTTTCTGCCTGCTTCTAAGATATCCTTTTTTTCTTAGATATTCTGTGGGTTCACTGCAGTATCTCTAGAAGACTTTTTTTCTGCTTTGGATTCCTTTTGGTTTCCTGGACCTGAGAATAAATTTCTCTCAGTAATTTTGAAAAATTCTCAGCAGTTAATTCTTTAATATTGCCTTTTTCTCTATTATCCCAACAGAAGCACCAATTACATTAAACCTGTCACTCAATCCTCCATGTCTTTGGTCTTGTTTCCTTTCATATTTCCCACCTTATTGTCCTCCTGAGCTATATTCTTAAGAAATTCTTCAGATCTATCTTTCAATTCATGAATTTGTGTTACATCTATGTGTAATTGTCTGACTAATACAGTCACTGAGCTTCCAATTTCCATTATTTTAAGGTGATTTTATAACTGTCTTGTACACTGTTATATTCCTTAAATTATTTGTAATTAGAATTTGTCTTTTATACCAAAAAATTCAAACTTTTATTTTTTAAATAAATGAGCAAGTAACTTTGAGGACTATCTAGTATAATCATTTCATCTTACATGTAAGAAAATGAGACCCAGGTCATAAGGCACCATTTCAAGGTCACACAGTGAGTTAAGGGAGGCAGTCTTGAATTCAATTCTCATGACCCCCAATTCTAGGTTCATTTCACCACACTCCAATTCTGAAACAATGTTCAGATTCATTACATAAAGAA
>PVIA01018169.1:0-13542 GCA_004024845.1 Tonatia bakeri
GGGCTTGACTGGGAGTAAAGGGGAGAAAACTGTACTTGAACAATCATTAAAATAAAAAAAATATTTTACAAAAGAAAAAGAAAATTGTATTTGAACAACAATGAAAATAAAATTAAAAAAAAAAAAAGATGAAACTACCCTTAATTCTTCCAGAATCACCAGGGTGTGCCTGGCTCAAACTTTTGCAGAAAATGGTCTGTTATGGACTGAGTTGTGTCCTCCCACCCAAAATAATCTACTGAAAGTTTAATCTTAAATGTGATTATTTTAGAGATAGAGCCTTTAAAAAGGTAATTAGGATTAAATGAAGCCATAAGTGTGGAGCCCTTATTTAGTAGTACTGCTATCCTTAAAAAGAGAAGGGGGTACCAAAGATCTCCGTCTTTCTCACCATGGGCCCACACAGAAAAGGTCATAAGAGACTTACAGCCAAGATGGAGGCATAGGTAGATATGTTTTGCTTCCCCAAACAACCAAAACAAGAACAGTAACAAATTTAAAAGTAAAACATAACAAAACAACAACAACAACAAAAAACAGAACTGCCAGGAAATCAAACTGTATGGAAGTTGACAATAAAGGAGTTACAGAAGAAACATTCATCCAGACTGGTAGGAAGCAGAGATAGGCAGCCAGGGTGGACAGGGCATGCAGCAAAGTGACAGACCAGGCTGGACAAGGTGGCATCTGGCAGACTGGGCAGTCCCACATTTGCATGTGGATATGCTGGGAGGGACAACTGGAAAGCCAGACAGACAGCACAACCCAGGGTTCCAGCAGAGGAAACTAAAGCCTCAAAACCTCTGGCTGTAAAAACCTGCAGGGGTTGCAGTAGCTAGAGAGACTCTCAGCCTCATAGGAGAATTCATTGGAGAGACTCATGGGGGTCCTAGAACATACACAAACCAATCTACCTTGGAATCAGCACCAGAGAACCCAAATTGCTTGTGGGTAGTGGAGGAAGTGACCGAAAGCCAGGCAAGAAGCAAACAAGTGACTTTGTTCTCTTTTGGAACCCTCCCCCACATACACACCACGACACAGCAACATGGGTTGCCTGCCCTGGTGAATACCTAAGCCTCCACCCTTTACTACATAACAGACAAAGAAATATGGTCCAAACGAAAGAACATATCAAAATTCCAGAAAAAGTACTAAGCGACGAAGAGATAGCCAACCTGCCAGATGCAGAGTTCAAAACATTTGTAATCAGGATGCTCACAGAAATAGTTGAGTACAGACACAAAATAGAGGAAAAAATGGAGGTTATGCAAAGTGAAATAAAGGAAAATATACTGGGAACCAACAGTGAAGGAAAGAAAACCAGGACTCAAATCAATGATATGGAGCATAAGAAAGAAACATTCAACCAGAACAGAATGAAGAAACAAGAACTCAAAAACAATGAGGAGAGGCTTAGGAACTTCTGGGACAACTTTAAATGTCCCAACATCTGAATTATAGGGGTGCCAAAAGGAGAAGAGGAAGAGTGACAAGCTGAAAACTTATTTGAAAAAATAATGAAGGAGAACTTCCCTAAACTGGCAAACAAAATAGACTTCCAGTAAGTCCAGGAAGCTCAGGGAGTCCCAAAGAAATTGGACCCAAGGAAGCACACACCAAGGCACATCATAATTAAGTTACCCAAGGTTAAAGATAAGGAGAGAATTTTAAAAGCAGCAAGAGAAAAGGAGACAGTTACCTACAAAGGAGTTCCCATAAGACTATCAGCTGATTTCTCAAAAGAAATCTTATAGACAAGAAGGGGCTGGAAAGAAGTATTCCAAATCATGAAAAGCAACAACCTACATCCAAGATTACTCTATCTAGCAAAGCTATCATTTACAATGGAAGGGTAGATAAAATGCTTTCCAGATATGGTAAAGTTAAAGGAGTTCATCATCACCAAGCCCTTATTATATGCAATGTGAAATGGACTTATCTAAGAACAAGTAGAAGATCCAAACTATGACAACAAACTCACAACTATCAACAACTGAACCTAAAAAACAAAAACAAAAACAAACTCAGCAAACAAGTAGAACAGGAATAGAATCACAGAAATGGAGGTCATGTGGTGGGTTATCAGTGGTAAGGGGTAGAGGAGACAATGGGGAAAAGGTACAGGGAATAAGAAGCATAATTTGTAAGTACAAAATAGGTAGGGTAGAGTTAAGAATAGTACAGGAAATGGAGAAGCCAAAGAACTTGCATATGTGTGACCCATGGACATGAAGTAAGGGTTGGGGGAGTGTTGGTGGGAAGGTACAGGGTGGAGGGAGGGGGATAGAGGGGAGAAAGAAGGAATGGGACAACTGTAATATTACAATCAATAAAATATACTTTAAAAAAGAGAGAGAGAAAATGCCACGTGAAAACACAGCAAACAGGTAGCTATCTACAAAACAAGAAGAGAGGCCTCACCAGAAACTAACCCTACTGATATCTTCATTTTGGACCTCTAGCCTTTAAAACTATGAGAAATTATGTTTCTGTTGTTTAAGCCAGCCTGTGATAGCCTGTCACAGCATCCAAGGCTGACTAAAAGAGTCCTTCTTGGAAAAAACTACTAGCAAAAACTGGAGTGCTTGCACATTCTGTTTTGCTGTTTAAATCAAGAGGAGACTCTCAGGTGAAGCCCTTAGCTCGTTGTTTCTGAGGTCAACATGGTGGCTCTTAGGAGGAGCAGGAGGTATACCAGCCCCAGACTGCACCAGGGCAGAGACACCCAGGCTGTCTTCTTTGTAGCCTGCCATTTCTGAAGAGGGACACATCAAGCACACTGTCAGGACAAATCCCCAGCAGCTAAGTAAATCACATAATAAGGCTGTCAGTCATTTTGACTGGATGACATGTGGCCCCCAAAGTAAAACATTCATGAAATGTCACTGTGTCACTGCCTGATAACACCTATGGAGCCCTCTTCCAACTTCCCACCACCTCTTCTAGCACTTGCATCACTAACCCTGCTGCGGTCCCAGTCCTGACTGCCTGGCATCACTCTTTTATAGATATATTGCCTCTGCACTTAAATCCCAAGCAATAATTCTGGGTTACAACTTGTCATCAGCACAGACACTTCCTCACTGAAACACCTCATGGTGTTGGTTATTTCCCCCAAGGGAGCATGTTCCCTTTCCTCTCCTGATTGTCACTGCAAGCAGGTTCTTTATGAAACCAAGAACCCAAATTTGCAAACTCTCATGTGGAGTTTTATGGAGAGTCCAATGTACAAGTTGGTGCTCTATTTTTAAAATGATAAAGACATTTGTCGGAAGAAACAGTGTGTTGTTTGGATTGGAAGCAGCATTATTGACTATTCTGAAGGATGAAGTTTAACAATGAGATGAACTACTTGGAAGGGGACAACAAGGTTATTTACTCTAAGCAGAAGAAAGGATATAAACTATCATCTAAACTGAAAGCTAGACTCTTCCAGCAGGTTGAGATACAGAGTTTATAAAAAACCAAAAATATATCCCACCCAGACAATTCTTGATTTATCTCATCCTTTCCTTGGGTCTTAATAAATCATTAAGTTTCTTTGAATCAAACAAGTCTCCTTGTTATGATATTCCCATAAAACTAACTTCCTATTGCTCTGAGAACTGTGAATAATGTCCCCAATACATGTAAGGTTGAATACACACTGATAAAAATCAGATTTCTACATGCGATGGATATTAAAAATACCAAACTTTTATGATTTTTGAATGTTAAACAGTGTCCATAAGGCCAGGGTGACCTTGCAGTGTATGATATGGTAAGAAGAAGAAAGACAGAGCAAACACCCTCACATCTCACATATTTAATAATTTGCCTCTTCATCCTTTAGCCACTGTTGTCTTTTAATAAAGGCCACAGCTGTGTTTTATAAATATTTCTTAAAGCAGCCATTTTCCTGGGGCCTCATCAATCCACTGTAAACTTGCCTTCCCAAGCTTTATAGGAGGCCCAGCCAGACCAAATTTCATTTTGTTTTCCCCCTGACACCAAGTTAATCTAAATTCAAGAACAAAAGTGTTCATATTTGTCCTTGTACAGCAAGGATTACCACTATTGAAAGGGTTTTCTATGATCAGCTTGTCACTTTCTTTGCTGCTTAATCTCTTTCTTTCTCCTACTCAATGGCCTCCTCTTACTTTCTCTCCTACCGAAGAAACAGGAAGCCTTTGTTCAATCTCTCTCTCTCTCTTTTTCCTTTTTAAAAAACTTAACAAAGTTAAAAGGCCAGCTCAGCCTGACCACCTGGACAGACAAGAGGTGCTGTCTGGCTGGCACCCTGCCAGCAGCCAGCTGTGGCATTGTGCCCAGCCAGTTGTGTTAAGGCTCTGTTCAGGGGATTATTCTGGCTCTGTTGGCAACCACCTCCTGTCCAGTGTCGCAATGCCATTGTCCTCAACTTCCTTTTTTTAAGGCTGTTTTGCAAATTATAAAGCACTGGAAGTCTGTTAATCACAGTTCACATCTCATGTAAGGCCACACAGGAGAGGCAGAGGAGGGTAGGGAGGCCTGCTGGCAGGGCTGAATGTCTTGATGGTGGTCCTTTCACACCCCTAACGAGATCATTACCACTAACTAAATATAAGCCGGCCTCGTGACCCTCTGGGGACCCTTGGGGGCTGTGTGGGACATGAATACCATCCCAAACTTCCATCCCACTGCCTTCTGGCACTGGAAGCTAAACCTGTGATCAGAAGGCCACTAAACCCTCCTCTGGTTTCAGTCCCTGTGCTTCAGACACCTAAGTAACATCCTTCTTGTGCACCACCCTTAGCCCAGCCCTGGGGTAGTCAGGAACTGGCTGGCCCAGGCTGTCTGCTAACTTGAACACTTAGGAAGCTAACCTTAAGATGTCATGGTTCAGCCTTCCCACATCTCACAGAGCCTGGGGACATGCCCAGGTGACCTTCAGTCCCAAGCCTAGGCCCAACATTGTCTAGACAGTAAAGTTGAAAAGGTAAACCAGGAGTGAGGACTTTGTTATTCATAAAACATTAACATCTTCAGGATGGTCCTGAGTCTCCTTGGCATAATTTGATGTGATGTATGGTTCTCACTATACCTAAACAAAGAGTGAATTTCTTCATTCACTGGTGGCCACTTGGACCCACCCTCAAAAACAAAGGTAAAGTGTAAGTGTGTGTGAGTGTATGCATATGACTTTGTGTATGAATGTGTGCAAGTGTGTGCATGTGTGGGTGTATGAGTGTAGGTGTGTGAGCATGTATGGCTGTGTGTTCTGAGTATGTGTTATGAGTCATTGTTCTACAATAATGGGGTTTAAATTCAGTAATTCTGCCTGCCCAGCAGATGAAAATCCCAGTGTGATATGTTAGAAATTGTGAATTTCTAGGGAAGGAAGGAGGTGGTAATAAATTACTATTTATTACTATGATCAGCTATAAATTTCTTCTCTCTTCCCTTCTCAAAAGAAATGGTGAAAAGTCAAAATATTCCAAAACAAATAAAATTTATAAAGCAGCCCTGGTTGTTATGGCTCAGTGGATTGAGTGCCAGCCTGTGAACCATAGGGTTGCTGGTTCAATTCCCAGTCAGGGCACATGCTTGGATTGAGGGCCAGGTCCCCAGTAAGGGGTGCACATAAAGCCACCACACATTGATGTTTCTCTCCCTCCTTTCCTTTCTGCATAAAAATAAATAAATAAAATATTTGTTTAAAAATTTAAGTACACACAAAGAAATACATTTACTAATTTGCATTATGTTTACAACAATTTATTTATTCTGGTAGAGATCAAAATCCAATTATAATAGAATACCAAAATTCTATGTAATGTTCTTTTTTAACATAAATGTTCCTGTGGTATATGTCTGCTTCTATTCTAATCATATGAAACAGATCGATATACCCTTTTAATAAACATGTTTTGGTTTTCTCTTTCCTTTTGAAGGCACAAGTATAGAACTTACAGTGGTTCTAGAACTTGGAGAATCTAAAGAAATCTTAATTCTTGAGGCATCCCATATTTTAATTGTCACTCCCATCAAGCAGGACACTAGGATGTTTAATGTTGCATTTAAACCTTGTTGAACTGGGACAATAATAAGCAGGAAAACTGTATAATCAATAGAAGATAAGGAAAGGTGGGCATGAAGTAGGAGGGGAAAAGCCCACAGATTAAAAAAGCACACAAATGCAGGTGTAGCTTGTGGCATGTTTCATAAGTGAATCCACCACAAATGGAATACTGAGCCCAGATCACCACGAAACTCTGGTGTTAAGTTTTGTTTAAAGTAAATTATTGAAAATACTATTTTTAAAAAATAAGTATAAATAGGCATCTGTTTGATTTCTTTCTTTCTTTTCTTTTTCCTGCCAATTTGAAAGAGGCATCACCAAGTTTATAGGATTCTGTGTGGTGGGCTCATTCCTGGCTAAGTGCAACAGTGTTTGGGGTTTGTTTATTAATCTCTCTAGAGAAGTGACCCCAATGGATAACTTCACCTAAAGCAGGCCAGAACCATTTAGAAGGATCAGAACTTGGAACCTGTGGACAGCAGGATTAATAAAATGGCATTGGTCCAATCAAGGTAGCATAAAGTATATAAAACAAAGTGGAGTCATTCATGTCAACAAAAATGGCTGTCAGTCAGCCATGACACTTTGGTTCAAGAGGGACACTACCTAAGTCAGAGCAGGCACATCTGTCAAGGAGACATACACAAAATATCAGCACACATGGTCATAACAGCCATGTCAGCAGAGCAGGACAACCCATAGGCCTCTGGGCAAATTCCAAACTTGCCATCAGGAATGCCAAGACATTTATCAAAAACACCAAGAAGGGTGGAATACATCACTTTCAAGGTATAAATAACTGAGGGAGGCTCCAGACCACTGCTGAGACAGCCAAGCTCCACACACACAGTGCTATTCCATGCCATACTGATCTCCCTTGGCATAGGCCACCAGAGGCTCTGCCCTGCTGAACTGAGGACTTCGTCTGCCCTCCTGCCCATCCGGTTCCAGAGATCCTTCTTTGCAAGATGCTGACAACTCCCTTGCCCACTGTGCTGTCTCCTGGGTCTGCAGACTGAGACTGGGACTTGGGTTCATTATCCACCATTGATTGCTTTGTGTGTGTGTTATATTTCTCTTAGATTATTAGAGTGTGAGTAAGATATTAATTTAGGTTGATGTTCTACTTTCAGTGAACCTGCATTTCATAAAAGCTGAGTGAATAGCATAGTTACTCTGTGTGACTCTATTCCTTGGTGCTGGGCTGCTCAGCAAGCAGATAGCCAAGGAGTTCCCCTGCTGAGTATAGGAAAGACTGTATCACAAACATACACTCGTGACAGACTCTCTCACACAAACAGCAATGCCCTCATGACTGCAGAGGGCAAATAATTTTCAGTTTTCTTTTTATCCTGGGTGTGTCTAAACTCCGTGCTAATGAAAAAGCCTCCAAAATTTAATTTCTTTCATTATGCAAGATGGGTTAGAAATTTACAAATACAAATAGTTTTTTAGACTTCATTATTTATTGCTGTTCTATTAAAATTGTCCCAATTTTCCCTGTTGCTCTCCCCTGCCTCACCCACCCCCATTCCCACAGTCAATCCCCACCCTGTTGTCCATGTTCATGGGTCATTATACTTGTTCTTAACTAGACACTTCCCCTTTTTTCTCCCTTATCCATTTCCTCCTTCCCTCTGGTCAATGTCAGTCTGTCCCTTGTTTCCATGCCTCTGGTTCTATTTTGCTCATTTTTTTGGTATTGTTTTGTTCATTAGCTTCCTGCTATAGGGGAGTTCATAGGGTATTTGTCTTTCATCACCTGGCTTATTTCACTTAGCATAATGCTCTCCAGTTCCATCCATGCTGTCGAGAAACACATTCCTCTCTCCTTTTCTCAAGGGACAGGACTCAGCAGTACTCATGACACCACCAGAGGGCTGGTTAAGGCCCATCTGCCTGAGCGGATGCCTCCTTCTCTGTGCAGGTGGGAGCCTGATGGGAGCAAAGTAAAGCAGTCATGGAGGCATGTCTTGTGCCTTGTGCTCTACTTAGCCCTCCTGTAAATTTATTGCCACACATAGAATATGTTCATTCCATGTCCTCTGAGCATCTCATTGCCAACATTGGCTCTGCCTATGAGAAGGAGGTGAGCTGATGATAAAAAATGAAACAAAAAAGTAACAAAGGAACAAACAAATTAAAACAAAAACTCATAGATATAGATACAGACAACAGAATGGTGGTTACTAGAAGGGAAGAAGGGTGAGGGGAGAGAAAATTGGATGTAAAATATGTGGTAACGGAAGGAAACTACACTTTTGGTAATGAGCACACCATAGAGTACACATATCAAATTATAATGTTGTACACCTGAAATCGATAAAATGTTATTAACCAATGTTACCTCAATAAATTTAATTGTTAGAAAAAGGAAAGACAATGACTCTCTGGTTTGATTGCTCTGGACCAGATTCTGTGAGAACAGCAAAGAGCTGGGCCTTCCCACTCAAAGCATTGGATGGTGGTTCCCAGAACTATTTTGCCTCCTGGCTGAGGGAAATTCTCCACAGCTGCTCACTTATTTACCTTCACAGTACACCACCATGCCACTCTGTTTTCACTTGGATGACCAAATTGGACATAACCTAAAACTTAAGCTCTTCCTTCCTCAAACTTGAACAGGAGAGTTTTGCTCTCACAGCAAAGCGCTGATGGTGACATGAACCGTGAAATTGCTCTCAGTGTCTCTGCCTCCCCACTTTGCTGTGTCTTCCATCAGAAAGTCACATATGTTTTAAACAATTATTTAATAAATAAATGTCAAAGTTTTCATCAACCAAAAGTAGCTTTTCCCCCCACCCCATGACTTAGCAAAGCAGCATCACTCTTCATAGAGCAATGACCTTTTTAAACATTAAGTTTGCTTGCTCTCCTTGCCTGAAAACCTTCAAGGAAATAGCTAAACCAGGACAGATAAGGAAAAGAATAAAGATTTTTCATTAAATTCTTTCCAAGTTTGATCTCAGGCATGGGAATTTTCACGAAGAAGAAACACAATTCTCAAGTTCAGGGAACTTGAGAATATAATTTTAGTCAGTCTCTTAAAAATATAGCTTTAACTAGAATGAATGGGCTTATTATTTTATGATATGCTCCTACTTAATCTTGTGCCAGGCTCCTTTTTGTTCATTTTGCTGTAGCCATACTGGCCTTTCTGTTTCTTAAACACTCCAAGGCTGTTCTCACCCCAGTACCTTTGCATTTGCTGATCCCTCTGCCTGGCTGTCTCTTCCCCAGGCCATCACGTGGTGTCTCCTTCTCTCACTCAGATCTCAGCCCAGATGCCTTTTATGTGAAAAGGACTTTTTACTTCAGTGTCTTTACTTCAGTGACTTTTTACTATCTTAGCAAAAGTAGTAAAAACTAACCCCGCTTCATTATCCTAGAGGTATTTTTCATTCTTAAATTTGTTATAGCTGATTGTCTTTTTGTTCACTGTCTGTATTTGTGAGAGCTTTGTCTCTTAAATTCCCAGAAAAACAACAATGACAATAAAAAATGCCTGGCACATAGTAGGTACTCAATACATATTTGTTGGAGAATTAAGGAAAAGCCATTTGATGTTCTCAGGAGTCCATTCTTGCTTCTTTTTCAAAATTATATTTTTATGGTAACATCAAGCAAATTGGTCCCCTGGGTTTGCCCCCGTGGAGTCTGCATATATATATACAGCACCTTGATACACTCACCTGTGCTAACCAAATGTCTGTTCTGATCTTTACTCTCATTCTTATTATCCATACAACTAAACCCACTTCAAATTGCTCCTATGCTAAGAACCTATAAAAACAAATGTTATAGGAGCTTTAAAGGGTCATTTAAAAATTTCATTCTACCAAGTTTTTTCACTCCTCTTCTTCAGTGCTCTTTTTGTACAAAAGTACCATATCCCATGCTAAAGTAGGGTTGTAAGGAAATAAAGCACATCAGACCATTACAGATTTGGATCAACCAATTCTTCCCTCCACTGTGGTTATGCAATTTACTTTATAATGTAGTTAGATTTGCTTCTGTTTACATTTCATTTTAGGGCTTTTGCACACTGTTGCTTACTAATTTTTTTTCTGACTATTAAAATTAATATGGTTCAAAAGTCAAATCTATATCCAAAGGTATTCTAAGAAAACTGGTACTCCCACCTCCCATGGCATCCACTCCATTCCCACTTCACCCCTACCATTTCCTCTCCTCCCCCATCCCTCCTACTCCAGTCTGTCCCCACTGTCTCTTCCACCAGCTACAACACATTCCTATAGGTAACTAATCTTGTTAGCTTCTGGTTTATTCTCCCTGCATTTGTTTCTAAAACAAAATTGCAAATGAATGCATATTTTCTTATTATTCACTCTTTCTTTCACCAAATGAGACAGAGTATAGATACTCTTCTGTACTTGCTTTATTCACTGAATAGCATATCCTAGAAAGCACTATACAGCTGCCTAGTATTCCACTGGATAGATGAGCCATAGTTTATTCAAATACTCTCTTATGGTTGGGCTTCTAAGTAGCTTTCAATTATTATTATTTTGCAATTATAATGATGTTGCAATGAATAACCTTCTATACATGTATTTTTGGAATGTTAAAAATGTGTGTTTAGAGTAAATTCCTAGAATTGATATTTCTTGGCCAACAAGTGCCTAAGTACTTTTGTTAGCTTTGTCAAGTCGGATTGTCACCAGTGTGTGTGAGAACATGTATTTCCTCCAAAGCCTCATTAACAGGGTGTATTGTGGAGCTTTTGTAATGATTTTCAATCTCAGATCAGAAATAATGTTTCAGAGTAATTTTTCCAGCCCACAGACTTTATTCAAATTTCACAAATTGTCCTACTTGTCCTCTGTAGTGAGAAGTTTTCAGGACCATGATGCAATCCAAAACAACCTATTGTATTTCAGTTGTCATGCCTAGTTAGCCTTTCTTGACTTGGATCATTCCTAGTCTTTCTTTGCCCTCTCAGCTTTGAAATTTTGAAGAGATAGGGCCAGTTATTTTTTAAAATGTCCCTTGATTTGAGTTTGTCTGATACTTCGTTAGATTCAAGTTATGCATAAGTGGCAGGGACACCCCAGAAGTAACACTGTGTTCTTCTCAATGATCCTACCAGTGGCAGGCAATTGTGATTTGTTTCCGTGTTGGTGATATTAACTTCCATCACCAAGTCCTGGATATGTCCTACATGTTTATCTACTGTAAAGTTACTATTTTCCTCTTCGTAATGAATAAGTAAACTGTGTGGAGATTATCTGAAGATATGTGAATGTCCTGTTCCTTGTAGTACATTGATGGCTTTTGCCTGAATGAGATTGCTATAATGATTGCCAGATAGTGATTTTTAAATTCTATCCTTTCTTCTGTATTTATTAGTTAACATTTTACTGAAAGGATCTTTTGTTCTTCCTTTTTTATTTGCTCCTACCATTATGAATCCATGGATTCTGATTTTATTCAATGGGTTACAATCCATTACTATCATTATTTATTTTGATGTTCAGATTGTTCCAGATTTGGCCAGTGGGAGCACCTTCAAACTGCCTTCTGTTCCTGTTATTCTTTGAATATGTCTTTATTCCTGGCATAAGATGGTCCAAGTTTACTCTCCCAGCTGTGATTAGGGAGACTCAGCCATTTTGATAAGGACCCCTGATTCTTTTTAGCAAGGAGTAATATTAGAACCCAAGATTAGAAGCTAGGTGTGCTCATTGCCTATGACACTGAGGTGTCATTGTTCATGTCCTTTCAGTGGACGGACTAGGGGAAAGTAACCATTTCATATTATTCTTGCTTTTTACCATTTTATATCTGTAGCTCCCTTCTCTCACCATGAGAAATCTGGTTCTCAATAAAATTAATGTATTTACTCTTTTGCTCAATTGTATACTACACATAACTTGTTTCAGAATTACTGTACCCATACCACTATTAACAATAAAGCTTCTAACCTATTAAGTCAAAGTTAAGCTTCTTTGCAGGGTTTTTCTTGTTTTTGTTTTGTTTTTTCAGTCCTTTAGACAAAGCAAAAGCACTGTAGCTAAAAGTTACTTGAATACTTTCTTTCCTACTTTTCTTTAATATGATTGTCACCCATTTGGTATATAGTTAAGTTTATTTGTTTCCAACTTTGAAGTTAAAAAAAAGTCCTTGTTGATTTAACTTTTGGCATTTTAATTATGATGTGTTTTGGTATTAACCTCTTTGCATTCATCCTATTTGGGGCCGTCTACACTTTCTGGAACTGAATACCTGTTTCCTTCACCAGGTTGGAGATGTTTTCAGCCACTGTTTCTGTAAATGGAATTTGTGTCCCTTTCTCTCTCTCTTCACCTTCTAGAATCACTATTATTCAAATATTGGTATGCTGGATATTGTCCCAGAGATCCTTTAAACTATCCTTATTTTTTCTTTTTTGCTGTTCCAAATGGTATTTTTTCACTACCTTGTCTTTCAAATCACTAATTGAATTTTCTGCTTCATATAATTTTTTATTCTTTATTTTATTGATTATGCTATTACAGTTGGCCCATTTTCCCCCTTCACTCCCCTCCACCCTGCCCATCCCCTCCCACCCACATTCCCCCCTTTAGTTCATGTCCATGTGTCATAAGTTCTTTAGTGTCTACATTTCCCATACTATTCTTTCCCTCCCCCTGCCTATTTTCTACCTATTGTCTATGCTACTTATTCTCTATATTTTCCCCCTCTCTCCTCCAACTTCCCTGTTGCTAACACTCCATTTGATGACCTTTTTTTACTGTTCATATTTTTAATCTTCCTTTTCTTAGGTAAGTCCCTTTAACATTTCATATATTAAGGGCTTGGTGATGATGAACTCCTTTAACTTGACCTTATCTGAGAAGCACTTTATCTGGCCTTCCATTCTAAATGAAAGCTTTGCTGGATAGAGCAATCTGGGATGTAGGTCCTTGCCTTTCATGACTTGGAATACTTCTTTCCGGCCCCTTCTTGCCTGTAAGGTCTCTTTTGAGAAATCAGCTGACAGTCTGATTGGAACTCCTTTGTAGGTAACTGTCTCCTTGTATCTTGCTGCTTCTAGGATTCTCTCCTTCATTTTTACCTTAGTTAATGTAATTACGATGTGCCTTGGTGTGTTCCTCCTTGGGTCCAACCTCTTTGGGACTCTCTGAGCTTCCTGGACTTCCTGGAAGTCTATTTCCCTTGCCAGATTGGGGAAGTTCTCCTTCATTATGTATTCACATACGTGTTCCATTTCTTGCTCTTCCTCTTCCCCTTCTGGTACCCCTATAATTTGGATGTTGGAACATTTAAAGATGTCCTTGAGGTCCCTAAGCCTCTCCTCATTTTTTTGAATTCTTGTTACTTCATTCTTTTTTGTGTGGTTGTTCCTTTCTTCCTTCTGGTCCACTCCATTGATTTGAGTCCCAGTTTTCTTCCCTTCACTATTGTTTCCCTGTGCGTTTTCCTTCATTTCTTATTGTAGCCTGCATTTGTTCATCTAATTTATGTCCAAAGTCAAC
>PVIA01018170.1:0-13543 GCA_004024845.1 Tonatia bakeri
TGGGGTTGGGGGGTGGGGTAGTGGGGGTGGGGTGGAGGTGGAGTCAGTGCAAGTGATGGGGGTTATTGTGGAGGTGGTGGTGGAGGTGGGGTTCGGGGTGGCGGGGCTGTTGTATAGGTGGTGGAGGTGGTGGAGGGGGTGGTGCAGGTGGTTCAGGTGGGGGTGGGGGGTGGAGGAATGGCCTAATAGGCCAAGAACCAGAATAAAGACTTTGAACTAGTGGGAAAGAAATTTTTAAACCTTATTTATTAAACACTTGAGAGCTTATATAGCAAAAAACCTAAAAAATCAGGAGGACAGTGTCATCACACCATTTTAAAGACAGTAAAATAATTCTCAGAGAACAAAATAACTTGATAAAAGAAATAACGCAGCAGAGACTTGAACCTGCTGTTTTGACTTCTAATCCACTAAGATTTCAACTAACATATGCTATAGGAAAGATATCAGTGAATTATCACAAACAAATTTTATTTACTTCATGATTTTACTCTTATAGGCCATGATAGCTAGATTGTAAATATGGTGCCAATCTTCACTCATCTTTGCTCATTGCAATGTGACTTTTCAGTTCTTCCTATCAGCTGACAGAGTCCATAGCCCCATCCTTTAAATCTGGTTGACCTTGTGACTTTCTCTGGCTAATAGAATGAAGCAGAAATGATGATCTACCAATTTGAAGCCAGACCATAAGTGACCTCATGTATTTCATTTTCTACTCTGGACTCTTGCCTCCACCATGAGAAAAAAATGTCTAGACTAGCAAGCTGAAAGAGAGACCATTTGGTATAAAGTAGATTCATGCCAGCAAAAGCCCTCCTAAACAAGGCAGCTCCCAACAAACCCACCAGCTCACAGAAAACACATGAACAAGTCCAGCCAACGTCAACCAAGCTCAGCCCAGGTCAGCAGACCTGCTCAGTGGTCCCACAGACGAATGAATGATAATAAATGGCTGTTTTAATCCATTATATTTGAGGTAATTTGTTACCAAGCAGTTGCTAACTGACACAAGGGGAGTCTTGCATCAGAACCATAGTGAGGATTAGGCTAGCCCAACAATCCATAAAGATTTACCCAAACATTACAGAAATATATCAGAAATGTGCCAATTACCTCTAGTTTCTGCAGCTTTCTGCAGGCAAACTATGTGTTGCTCCTGCTTCTTCCAAATATCCTTAAGTGAAAAATAAAAATTATTTTTACTCAGTCACAACCACACATTCATTAAATAAATGCAGAACAATACTTTTAAAAATATTAATCTAAAGGACATCAAATAATTGTACTGCCAAGGAGCCTCTGTTTTTGTTCAACTTTGCCTGCTTTTTATATAGATCATGGCATTAAAAATATTCTCAAATCAGTGTACTAATCATCCTCATTTCCTTGGGCAATTTCAAAAAAAAAAAAAGACAAGTGGAGTACTGTTTTAATCCAGAAGTAGAAAAATTAATAGGGCTTTGAGGGTAAAATCAGGTCAAAATTTGATGGCTGAAAAGGATGTCTCATTCCTCTTAATCTATGTCTCCTTTCCTTCCTGAACAGCTCCTGCTGTGTAACTAACTGCAGGCTAGCCTTTAGTATGTCAGTTCCAGACACCAGCTCATCTTGAGACTTTGCTGAGTTTGGAGTTTGGAAGATCAAGTTTCCAGAAAACCAGGAAAAGTCATTTATGAACTATGTGAGAGTGGAAATTCCATATGGTTTCTGACTTGTAAAAGTATAATAATATTTTTTTAAAAAGCCTATCTTCTCCATCCAAACTTGTTTCCTTAAAGTATAACCTTGTCTGGTGGTTACTCTCTAAAAGGAATCATTTTAAAAGGTCTCCCTTGGAAATAAAAAGTTATTCAAGTTCACTTTTGGTCTGTGTCAGCAAGTATTTCCACATGCTGTTCGCCCGCAGGCTGTTGGTGCCGTGAGATTTCCTAAAGGCAGCCTGCCTTTCCTGAGACCCAGGGTAGATAGAAAAAGAAATATGGTTTGACCATTACATTTTAGATCTTAATATTGAAAACATTTAAATAGAGTGTAAGGAACTCAATTCTCTTATGCCAGAGGCCAATTATTCCCACACTTGACTTAAGAGAAAGTATTGTTCAGTAGTTAGAAGAATGGGTTTTAGATTCTAGCCCCTGTTCTGCCATTTACTTGCTACGTGACCTCAGTTTCCTCCTCTATAAAATGGAAATAATACTAATGTCACAGAGCAGTTTTTCGGAAAGTATGCCAGGTACATAATAAAAAATAGCTAATATTTATTTAGCTGAGCATTGCATAAACATGTGACATCTCATTTAAACTTCAAATGAGGTATTGAGGCTGAGAGGGTATATGCTTAGGCAATAGCTTGCAGATAGTGGAGCAAGCTCAAGTGTGTCTGACCTGAAACCTCCTCCATGCTCTTACTCTCCCCTCTGCCAGCTTATTACAGGTGAAAACAGGACTCCAGGGAATGGTCAGGACATAAGAGGGAAGGAACTTGAATTGCTGATTCACTTGCTACTTTGCTCTGGTTGTCGATCAAGAGAGAAATAAACCTCTGTTGTGTTCGAGCCACTGTATTTTGGGGTCTTGTTTGTTGCAGCAGTTTGGTCTACCCCAACCAATCAATATAGTTAACAAGTACAGAATTTAAGAACAAATGATAGTTGACTTATGTTAAGGGCTAGTAGGAGCAATCTCTCAGGGCCTAACATCCCCACCTCCAAGAAGAAAACATCCATGGGAGGCAGAAGAGCAGGGAGTTAAGAGCACGTTCGCCCGTCTCAGACTGACCTGACTGTAGACCCAGCCCGGCCACTAACTCGCTGTGAGACAGTGGGTGGATCATTTAACTTCTCTCAGCCTTGCTGAGCCCAGGTGTACAGTGAGGATCATAATCACCTAAGTGCTGTAGGATGAAATGGTGCTATAACATAGAGCATTCAGCACAACCCATCAACTCTGTGACAATCATATCAATATCACAGCCAGGTGGGTGGGGAAAGTTCCTACCCGCTTGGTCAGAGCACCCTTGCTAAAGGGCAGAGCTGGGGACACAGTGACAATTCTCACTCTTTGGTTCCTCCTTTTTGTCTTCACTTAACTCCCTCATGCTCCTTGTTCCCAGAGTAGCCCTTCACTTATAACAGGAACATCCATTAGGGTACCACTCTCTCTCATCTCCCCCCCAGATTTGATTTGATTTGATTGATTTCTACTCTTTGCCATGCTTCCTTTTAACCTATGACACTTCATTGTTTTTTTTTTTAAGGTATCCATATATCACATGTTATTTGTGTTATTTTACTAATTTAATTCTAAAAAAGTAACATTATTTGCCTGTTTCCCATCAGCCCCAAGTACTAATCATAGGTATTAAATTCTAGGTTCATAGTGCCCACTCGCCAGTGGGCAGAGGAAAAGCAGGTGAAGGAAGAGTATCTCCACAGCCAGCCTGGGTGCCCACAGAGTGAAAAGAACTCTCTGGTCCACTCATGACTGACAAGTAGTGTCTATCACTGGAAGATATTCCCATTCAAGTTTTCCAAATCAGCCAACACAGTGACACCATTTGCGTGGCCCTGCATCACGTGAGGAAGAATGTGAAGTTGCCATTTGCCCTCATTAATCCTGACAAGGTGAGAGTCTGAGGCGGCTGCTGCCATAAGGAGAATGAATGTCCCTGGATCTTGAAAACTTCCCTGTTCCTAAATTCCAGTTTTTGCAAGACTCTTGGAGACCAGCAGTTGTGTAGCAGTCTGCACAGGAGCCCGGGAAGGTTCACTTCTGTATACCCTTTCCACCACCTTCCTCACCCCATGCATGTTCCACGAGGGCCACACCTCTTCAGGGTGTTTGGCCGTGTGCGTCCTTCTCCACAGGCAAAATTCCTTGCTGCTTAATGTTCAGTATTCCCACTTTGCTTCGTCTTAATATTTCTTGAAGTAAACTAAATAGCCCAATAAATAGGGGTGCTGATTATTCCTAAGGCAACCTGCTGTTACTCTATATTTTCAAGTATCCAGTAAAATTCCTTTGGCTTCTCTTGGGTCTAGTCACCTTGCCCATAAGCAGACTTCCAAGTTCATGAAAATCTTCCACGACACATTAAATTGCCCTCAGATGCACCATGTTTTACTTGACTAAATTGGTACCACTTGGATACAGTTGTATGATAGTTATAGTATTTCCTGGAATAACTTCAACATTTACTTTATTGCAAAATACTAAGAACCACATTGTGCTCATAGTAATAGTCAGTTAGTGCTTTAACTCCAGTATGCCTGGTGCACCTAAACTTCTTCCTTCTTTTCTTCTATTCTACTGTGCTTCAATCCCTGAGGTAGAAGGAAAAGTAGAAGTTATTTAAAGAAGTGAATAAAATTATTTGGAAAATTTTTTCTGAACCACAAATTAAACCACAGTGACCAGAATGTCTATGAAAGTTTATAGGAATTCAGGTAGCTGTATATATTTCTATCACGTTTAGCAATTTCTCAATGCTATAGATCAGGAACTGGCAAACCGTAATCCCAGCATATCAGGACTGCAACCTGTTTTTGTAAATAAAGTTTTATTGGAACACCTCCACGCTCCTTTGTTTATATATTATCTATGGCAGCTTTCATACCACAACAGCAAAACTGATGACCCACAAAGCCTAAGATGCTTACTATATAGTTCTTTACAGAAGATTTTCTGACTCCTGCTATAGTTGAAAGACTTTAAGTGAATCAGTTTGTATTTGTGAGGCTGGGGGCAGAATGAAAGAATTTCTTCTTTATTAAATGGCAATGTATACTTAGGATTTCCCCTCTGTACTGGGTTTAATAGTGTCTCCCCAAAATTCATGTCTATCAAGAACCTATGTGTGACATACTCAGAAACCAGGCCTTTGTAGATTTAATCAAGTTAAGATGAAGTCTTACTGAATTAGGGTAGACTCTCACCCCTGTGAATATAAAGGGGCTGCTGGACAAGCTCAGGGGCTGCCTGGCAGGCCTGTCAAGCTCTGTGACCAAAAGTAACTACACAGGATGGTCTGATCACTCATTCCTAACTGGGCAGGCATAGTGGGTAATTGTGTCCCAGGCTAACAGCTTCCTCAGAACAGGTCAATCTTTACCTTAAGGGAGCCCTGTCCATGGTTCTTAGGCATCAAAGATAAACATATCTTTGTAGTGCAACAGCGATTTTCTTTTCCATACCCCTCAAAGGCACAATGGCCAGTGCCAGATCACGAGACCATGGAACCCCTCCTTTTTATCTTGTTGCAAACATACCACCTCTATTTATTGTAAATGCTAATGTTAACTATTTTGTACTCACCAATGTAAAAAAAACATGTGTCTCCATTTTACTTTTCATTCCATCCTAGAGATTTCCCCCACTTTGCTCTCTTTCACTACCTTAATCTACCACTGATGGATTTCATGTAACCCCCTTGCATCTTCTCCTTTGATTCTCAAAGCATGAAAAAAAATAGCAAAACTGCTATTCTCTGGAACATCTTCTCAATCTTTTAAGATTTTGCTCCAGTTTCATCTATGATGTTACGAAGGGCAGGAGCTCCTTCTTTCTTTCTGCTGTGTAGTATTCCATTGTGTAAATGTATCACAGTTTTTTGATCCATTCATTCAGTGATGGGCCCTTTGGTTGCTTACAAGCACTTGGCTATTGCAATTATGCTGCTATAAATATTGGGCTGCATAGACTCTTTTGAATTGGAGAGCATTATGCTAAGTGAATTAAGCCAGGTGTTGAAAGACAAATACCATGTGATCTCACCTATAAGTGAAAACTAATCAACAAAACAAACAACCAATCAAGATGCAACCAGAGATATTGAAATAAAGAACAGACTGACAGTGACCAGAGGGGATCAGGGAGGAGGATAATGGGGAAAAGAAGAAGGGTTGTCAATGAACATATATAATGGACCCATGGACAAAACCAAAGGGGGAAAGGATTGAAGGTGGGAGGTAGGGGTGGGTGGGGTGGGGGAAAGTGGTGGCAGGAAAATGGAGACAACTGTACTTGAACACAAAAAGAAAAATGATTTTGCTCTAGGTCATCCATCATATTTGGCTCAAATGAACTCTTAGAAAATTTGTTTATATGTTTGAACTTCCTTTTGTAGACAATCCAATGACTGGTATCCTTACAAGGACAGGGACATTTGGAGACCCAGAGGACACACACACACAAAATAAGGCTGCAAGGCAACAGGCACAGGCCAGAGTGGTGTGACCATAGGCAAGGAATGCCAAGGGTTTCCACGGCCACTAGAGCCCAGGAGGAGGCCAGGAGAGAATCTTTCCTAGAACCTTTAGAGGGAATCTGTCTCTGATGACATCTTGGTTTCAGGTTTTGAGACTCCAGAAATGTGAAAAAATAACCTTCCATTGTGTTAAGCCACCTAGTTGGCAGTAATTTGTCATGGCAGCCCCGGGAAACTCATATACCCTCTATTCAAATTTTAGCTGTAAAGTCCTTGAATTGGTTTTCAGAAAGGAAAGCCAAGTAGCTAATTCAATTGCAGGTCAAAATACATGTACAGATGACATAAAATATTTTTTAACTTTGTAAGCTAGGATTGGGATGGAGTAGGGATAAGAAAGTAGTAAATAATTATAAAATTAACGAGGGAAGGAATGAGATAAATAAGAAAGTATGTGTTCTCATGATGGCCACACTCTTTTACCTTAGCAAGCAGAAAAAGTTGACTTCTATCCCCTGTCAGAACTGCACGTTGAACAGTTTCTCCTCCAGAGACTACTCCCTCTACTACGAGCACTTTGTTCTGATATCCACACTCTTCATCCCTCACTTCCTTCAGGTCGAGGCTCAAGTGTCAGTTTATGAAAGAAACCTTCTCCTGACTCCCATCTCTCTCTCTCTCCCTCTCTCCTCGCCGCCCCCACACCCTTGCCCAGCCTCTACAGCCTCTTCCACCTGACTTTTTGTCCTAGCATTTATATGCTTTCATCTGTTTATAGTTATTGACCTGCACTAGAATGTGAGCTCCATGAGGTCAGAAACTTTGTTCTGCTTTATTCACTAATGTTTGTATTTGTGAAGCAGGAGCATGGAGAAACAGAGCTGATGGCTTGAAGGTCAAATTTTGGAGCTAGCATCTACTAGCCACATGAGCTTGGGCATATTATTCATCTCTCCAAACCTAAGTGGCCTCACCTATAAAGCAGAAATCAGAAGATTAGTAACAGTATGTACCCAAAATATTGTAGCCTCTGTATCATTGTTGAAGTGGAAAAACAAAACTTAGAAGTACAGTATCTCCAGATCCATTCTCCAGTTTCTAGAGTGGGAGGGGTGCCCAACCTTTTGGCATCTCTGGGCCACACTGGAAGAAGAGTTGTCTTGGGCCACACAGTAAATACACAAACACTAATGAAAACAAACAAAAAAATCTTATAATGTTTTAAGTAAGTTTACAATTTTGTGTTGGGTCACATTCATAGCCATCCTGGGCCGCATGCAGCCCGTGGGCCACGGGTTGGACACCCTGGTAGGGGCAGTAGTGACTTCACGATTGGGATATACGTATAAAACTGTCCTTTAAAAAATAACTTCTTATACCCAGGTATATAACCAAAATGTCTTCATCAGATTCCAACAGTTTTAAGATACATAAGAATTGATTAACCATTTTATCTTTCAGAAAGATAATTTAAAAAGAAAACTGCAAAATTAGCTTAATTAAAAACAGACAAAGTCATGTGCTGCTTAACTACAGGGATAGCTCTTCACCAGGTGACTTTGTCATTGTGTGAACACTGGAGAGTGCACTGACAAAGACCTCAATAGTATCCCCTACTGCACAGCTAACCTGTATGATGTAGCCTGTTTCTCCTAGGCTACAAGTCTGTATAGCATGCTAGTGTACTCAACCAAATGAGATTAAATCAGGCACAAGAGAAAATGATGCAATCAAGAGACACAGTAAACACAAGGTGTATGAGGCTGCTGCCAGCACAGCATGGCATACTGTTTTCACAGTAAAATTTCTTTTTTGTAAGTAGAAAGAGTACACTAGAAAATAATGGTTAGTAGTATAGTAGATTTTAAACCAGTAACATAGTCACTTATTATTATTATTAAATATGAGGGAGGGCCCTGCAAAAAAACAGGAATTATCATCTTGAGATCAGGTTTCCCCCACTAGGTGAGTGTTCTAGGAACCCATCTACATCAGTATACCAGCTGGTGTTGTTGTGAGAGGCTGAGTTCAGCTTCAGTGAATTTTTTTTTTGAGGACTCCTTCAATGTGTTTTCCCATTTCCTGACAGGTGATTTACAAGAGCACCTGCCCACACCATGCTTAGTGTTCAGCAGTTTTTGACCAAAAACAGCATGTCCCCTGTGCCCCACCCTCCCTATTCACTACCTAGATGAAAAAGTGCTCAAAGGGAAATGTTTTGCTGATGTGGAAGAGGTGAAACAAAAAATGGCAGAAGCACTAAAGTCTTCAAACTTGACAAAAAACTGTTTCCAGCAGGGAAAAAATATGTCTTGAGAGGTGTTTTATATCAAATGGAGAGCACTTTGAAGGTGACTGGAGTTTAACATGTAAGCACAAATACACAAGGTTTATAAATAAATTCTGGGTTTTGAGGGGTTCCCCCCTGTATTATGTAAATGATACTGTAAATAGTGGTACATGTGCACTTGTTCGTGACTGGCAGTGCAGGTTTGTTCATACCGGAATCACCATAAACACACGACTGTCTCTGTGCTGTGGTACTATAATGGTTACAGTGACACTAAGTGATAGGAACTTTTTGGCTTTATTATAATCTTATGGCACCACTGTCACATGCAGCCCATTGTTGGCTGAAACATCATTATGTGGCCCATGACTGTACTTAAAAACTAGGTAATAACATGATATCCAAGGTCAGGATGTACAGTCAGGACTGCAAGGATCTCCTGGAGAACAAAAGTGGTCAAGAACCAAGGCACCTTCTCTCATCTCTTCCTCTCTGTC
This sequence comes from Tonatia bakeri, assembly GCA_004024845.1. Classification (NCBI taxonomy): domain Eukaryota; kingdom Metazoa; phylum Chordata; class Mammalia; order Chiroptera; family Phyllostomidae; genus Tonatia; species Tonatia bakeri. The sequence goes on from PVIA01018170.1 coordinate 8,996, forward strand.
TTTTATTTTCTTTTCCTCTCTCCCTCTACTTCTCTCTCTCTCTGCCTCTTTTTTCTGCTTTCCCCTCATGCCAGCTTGTCTAAAGTTGTAGGCTCACTTTTCTCTGCTCCCACAGGCAGGCAACGGTTGCTGCAGTCCTGGCTGCATGGACACTATCAGCCGACTTGTCCAACAACCATCTAGAGCCGCATTTCAAAGCATGATCTGCACTGGAGTCTCATGGAGATGTTTGTTGAAAATGGACATTTCTGGGACCCACTAGCTCTGAGAATCACAAGCTCTTCATGATTCTCATGACATGAAATTTAAGAACCACAGAACTAGAATCTGTGTTCTAAATCACAGGAGACAGAGACTCTGATTGGCCTAGCTAAACACATGCTAATCATCTATGGCTAGAATAGAGCAAAATCACAGAATCTGTGTGGCCCCAGGCTCATCTCTGGAGTAGCACACCATCCCTATGGATAGAAATGACTATTTCTAAAGTCCTAGTTGCCCCTAAACACCCAGGAGGCTAGAGAATGGACCCTGGAATGCTTCTGTGAGAAAGGTTCTCACTTCCAGGACCTTATATGCCGGCAGGGTCAGTCAAGAACCCACAGGAAGATGATTTCCACCTTACCTTCTTCACCTTTCAAATATCTCTTGGGTTCACTCATTGGCAAAACTGAATTCACATTTAGAACCCTGGCTTCAGGGGCATCTAGGAAATGCAGTTTTAGCTTTTCAACCTCTCCAACTGGAAGAAATTGAGGCTGAGTGAGCTAATGTATAGTATCTGACACAAATGGCATTTTTATCATTTATATACTTTCATAGCATAGTAAAAATCAATTCACTATTTTATTTTTAGATTTTTCTCCATTTAGATTTATCTGCAGACTTCCCCGTTTAGAATAGGAAAAAAATATTTAAAAGCATGCTGATATCTTCATAGTGTAGTAAAATTACACTATTAGGATTCTTTGGTTTAGCCAGTTTGCTGTAAACTTGCTAGATTAATGACGTGTGATCCAAATGTCATCTAGAAGCCTTCCAATGCCAATACTCAAGTAAAATTGGCTCAGACCCCAACCCAAATACCACAACCTGTGCAAACATAAGACCTATCCTCAAATTTCTGTGAATGCCACATGGACTTATGTTCCTCAAATCAATTTGATCTTGGGACTCCTCCTTTCACATATTCTCTCTGTTAAACATTTTTTGATCTGATGGTTAAATTTAGAAATTTAGAAATTAAGCCATTGGATCAAAAATGTCTAACAGAGAGAATATGTAGAAGTAGGAGTCTAACCATTCTCTCATTTCCACAAGATTCTATTAAAAATATTAGGAATGTTAATAGGTTTTACTTACAACACTGCAAACATCTTTGAGCAATAGGCACTGTAGTTCTTAAAACATCCTGTGGCCACTCCAACCCCATTAAAATGACTCTGGTCTACTTAGTTTCACCCATACCCCATCTTGTCAGCTGAGTCATCTCTTCTCTAGAGCAGGGGGCGGGGCGCTCTCATTATCTCACCCAGAATGGTTTAGTCTTTGTTAGTGCACAGGAATGTATTGCCTGCAAGTACAGAAACCAAACTCCAGTGACCTAAGCACATGCGGATTTATTTTTGTGCCATATCAAGATGTACAGAGGTAAGCAGTCTAGGGCTAATGTAATTACTCAGTGATTACATAAGTGTCCCAGATTCTGCCAGTCTTTCCGTTCTACTATTATTAAACATTATTATTTGTTCTCATGTGGATGGCCTCATGGTTACAAGATTCCTGCTGCTCTTTCAAGCATTAAGCTATTTTCTAAGTGACTCTAAGGCTCAAAAGCAGATGTGTTGACTATAGTATTCATGATATATTTTGAAATGCCATGAGCCATATTATACACAAAATTTTAGAAACTAAAACAGAATTAGATTTTTTAAATACATAATTGCCTGAGCATAGGTCAGTTGGTGTTCTAGTACAGAGATAACAAAAATTTAAGAAACTGTGATGAGCTGCTGCATCATGAATGTCTCTGTGTTATGGACCAGCATCTGTAACAGGAGCCTTATATGCATTATTTTCCCTAATTTTCATGACTCGTCATCTTACAGATAAAAAGACTGAGGTTCAGAGATGTTTCCAACTGCAGGGCTGGGGAGCCTTCTGCTGTTCACCACATTGAAAGGCAACTGGACCACAGTCCCTGCGGACTCCCAGTTAATGTCTGTGCATCATGATTTTTACCATACACCAAAGAAATGGAATACATTTCATAAATGTTCCATTTTAAGATACTTTAGTTATACTGTGAGGGTTGTTGCATTAGTCTTAAAATACATCTACGACATTTCTCTAAGATTAGACAGGTTGTGGGTCTATTCTTAGACGATTATTTCTGTGGCCCAGACATTACACCACAATATAATGCTACCTCCATTAGGAAATCCTCTGGAAAAATTTGAGTTTAAGGAAAGTTCATATATTATGCAAAAGAACTAGCTGTGTTTCCAGCTGTGTGACAAAAATACCCTCTGTAGTACATCAAAGGGCTCCAGCTCCTTTTAAAGAACAAAGTCAATCAAAGCTGGACACTGCCTGGTGAGCGTGTCATCCTCAGAACTCGGCCACGCCTTACCCCGCTGCCCCGTCCCCAAGGATGTCCCTCATGTGTTGTAGGTACAGTGAAAGCCCCAGTTTCCTTCACTACCTCACCCTATCAAAACAAAGAAGGGTTTATTAAGTGGTCGTGCACATTAGTTAAACTAATGACACTTTGCTGAAACATATCCAAACTAAATATTACCTCATCTATACATTTGCATTTTGTTTTTCACATCAAATGGTAGAGTGAAAGGTTGCTTCTAGTAAAGGAAACCGGCATGTGCAAGTATGTAAGGAAATACGGAGAGAAACCGAGCAGAGGGACCCTTAAAATAAAGCAATCTCTTTTGTTAAAGCTGAAGGCAAACCTAATTCATTACTTTGAAGGAATTTTGTGGACCAGAATGAAAAGAACTGGTAACATCCCCCTCTTCTCTTGCTTATGATCCCTAACCAAAAACAAAGGTAATAATATCACTCATCACCACCCTGGCACACTGTGTCCCTTCATCTGCAACATCCTCCGAGAGCTGAGACCCCTCTCCCTCTCTTCTGACCTAGGTAGGTCTGTCTCTGCAGCAAGAAACAGACAACGGCTACCGTTTCTGCCCACCAATCACGTGCCAGGACCGTGCCCAAGTCTTGTTTCACAGGCCTGATCTCCTCACCTCTTTCATAAGAGAGAATTCAGTATTTCCCGAAGGGTTTCTGAAGACAGGTTGTATCAGAACTACTTGTGGTGCTTACTTACAATGGAGATTCCTGGTCCCTGCCATGGTTTTCTTGAATCACAACCTTCTAGGATCTTATGCACACTAAGTGTGGGGAACAACCAGAACTGTTCATTAGCACAGTTTTACAGCTCAGAGGTATAGAGAGAAAACAGTAACCTATCCATGGTCACCTGGCTATGAAGTGGCAAGTAGCTGTCTCTGTAATCCCTGCCTTCAAACTCTAAGCAGTTCTGCAACTCACCTTGCATTACTGATGATTCTGAGTGTGACTGCAGCCGTTCTCAGACAATAATCCCACCACGTCCAGCCTCAAATTACATCGTGTGTGAGCACTACTACCAATCTGTCTGGGCTCAAATCTTGGCCCCACCCTTTTTCAGCTATGTGATCCTTATTTAACCTTGCTGTATCTTAGTTCATCTACCTAAAAAATGGGGCAACAGTACATACTTCGTAGGGTTGTTGTAAGCCTTAAATAAATTGCTACATAGAAAATGCTTAGAACAATGCCTGACATATTGTAAGTACTCAGTGTATAAGGTGTGAGTATTTAAGCTCAACCCTAGCCTTAGCCGAATTAAACCCTGGCCAGATAGCACCTCTAAGTCAAAGCACATTTTACATTTTTTTTTGGTTCACTTGACTTTTTCAGTTTATATTTTAATCTTTTAATTCTACAGCTCTGATCTGCTGATTACTGGAAAGTGTTGCTCTTATATTAATCCTATCCCTGTGTTTCTGACTAGGGGGATTATTTGATATTTATAAGCTTAGAAAAACAGCCAGCTCACTGTTATTTTAGAACATAGTATGCATTAAAAATTGATAAGACACGTGTTACCTGTCAGAAATAATTAATGAAAAAAATATTGCCCCGAAAACTTGACCTTTATGTTCGCATGTCCTAGAAATTTTAGAAGAACTCAAAAACATCAAGATACATGAGATAATACACTTACCACTTCCAACCAGTTCCTCCAAATGATGTCCAGAAAGGAAAATACCAACTTCTCTGACAGAACGTTTGAATGATGAATGCTCTTCTTGGTGTCTTCACTTCAATTATTCTTCCACCTGACTCTTAGGCTGCACATACCAATATAAACAAGATTAGAGAGATTACTAAAAGGCTTGGTTAAAGTCTGAGCAGAAGAAAACTCTCTTCAGGTTGATGCATTAATGCTTTTAGCCAGAAACATGTGAACTTTAAAAAAAA
>PVIA01018171.1:0-13542 GCA_004024845.1 Tonatia bakeri
CAGATGCACAGTTCAAAGCACTGGTGATCAGGATGCTCACAGAATTGGTCGAATATGGTCACAAATTAGATGACAAAATGAAAGTTACGCTAGGTGAAATGAAGGAAAATGCACAGGGAACCAATAGTGATGGGAAGAAAACTGGGACTCACATCAATGGAGTGGACTAGAAGGAAGAAAGAAACAAACAAACAGAAAAGAATGAAGAAATAAAAATTCAAAAAAATGAGGAAAGGCTTAGGAACCTCCAGGACATCTTTAAACGTTCCAATATCCGAATTGTAGGGGTACCAGAAGGAGAAGAGGAAGAGCAACAAGTGGGTAAGTTATTTGAACAAATAATAAAGAAGAATTTCCCCAAGCTGGCAAAGGAAATAGAATTCCAGGAAATCCAAGAAGCTCAGAAAGTCCCAAAGAAGTTGGACCCAAGAAGGAACACACCAAGGTACATCATAATTACATTACCCAAGATAAAAATAAAGGAGAGAATCCTAGAAGCAGCAAGAGATAAGGAGACAGTTACCTACAAAGGAGTTTCCATCAGACTATCAGCTAATTTCTCAAAAGATAGATTACAGGCAAGAAGGGGCTGGAAAGAAGCATTCCAAGTCATGTAAGGCAACGACCCACATCCAAGATTGCTCTATCCAGCAAAGCTTTCATTTAGAATGGAAGGGCAGATAAAGTGCTTCTCAGACAAGGCCAAGTTAAAAGAGTTCATCATCACCAAGCCCTTATTATATGAAATGTTAAAGGGACTTATCTAAGAAAAAAAAGATAAAAATTATGTATAGTAAAATGACAGTAAACTCACAATTATTAACAACCACACCTAAAACAAAAGAAACTAAGCAAACAAGTAGAACAGGAACAGAACCACAGAAATGGAGATCACATGGAGGGTTGTCAATAGGGGAGTGGGAGGAGGAGAGAGGGGGAAAGGTACAGAGAACAAGTAGCATAGATGGTAGGGAGAAAATAGACAGGGAGAAGGCAAGAATAGTATGGGAAATGTAGAAGCTAAAGAACTTATGACACATGATCATGAACTACAGTGGGGGAATGTGGGTGGGAGAGGGTGTGCAGGGTGGAGGGGAAAGAAGGGGTGAAATGGAACAACTGTAATAGCATAATCAATAAAATATAATAAAAAAAGAACAAGATTTTGTCAGTTGCATTACTATCTGACTAAAAGATTGCATTTTCTAGTCTACTTTGTAGCTAGATATAGTTTTATGTGACATTTTGGCTTATGAGATACAAGTGAAAATTATATTACATTGCCAGTATGTATGCTTCAATGACAATGGTTCACTTACCTTTTCTATTTAGTCAAGTTTCCTGGAATGCAAATGTAATGACTAGAACTCCACCAGCTTTCTTGGCTATGGAGTGAGTTTGTTTGGTGGTTTAGATTTTATTTATTTATTTCCAGAGAGAGGGCAAGGGAAGGAGAAAGAGAGGGAGAGAAACATCGATGTGTGGTTGCCTCACGTGCACTCCCAACTGGGGAGCTGGCCAGCAACCCAGGCATGTACCCTGACTGGGAGTCAAACTGGTGACCCTTAGGTTCACAGGCAGCACTCAATCTACTGAGCCACACCAGCCAGGGCTGTGGACTGAGTTTTAAACACACAAGTTAAAATGCCTACAAAGGAAGAGTTCAATTGCTTTTTATGCACTGACCATGACTCAGTCTCTGTTCTAAACACTGTACATGGTATTGCCTCATTTAATAATAATAATAATAAATACAGATAGTGCTCAGGATTTATACTTTAATGTATTTTCATTTATTTATCTTTATAAGAATTCTATGAGATAGTCACTTTATTACCCTAACAAGACAGAAAAAATAGCTTCTGCATTCAAACAGCAGTTGAGTAGCAGAGTGTGAACTTGAACTTAAGTGTTCTGATTCCAGGGTCTATACTCATAGCTCCTCACACTACACTGCTTACCACCAAAGATTTCACAAGTGAAGTTGATGCCCCATACAGAAATGTACTCTATATTGTTACCCAAAACACAGTTCCCAAAATATCTTACCAGCTTGCATGGTAAGTGAGTGAAATTTTTATTATTTGATCATAATCTTTACAGAAGTCACTTTTGAAGAAATTTTTTAAACAACACAAATGTGTCTTATGGCATAAATGGCATAGAGCCTTAACCAACCATTAATATTTTTATTAAAATAGTTTATCAGGTAGACATAATTGAGACTTGATAGACTCTTGAGGAAATAGAACATGAGACAACAAGTTGAGTTTTAAGATGTGGGAGATGATAGAGAGACTTGCAATGTCAAAAGAGTAGGAAAGAAAGACCAAGTAGCATGGTTACACTAAAGGCTATTTGAGGAGAATGAGGAAAAGCAGACTGGAAGTTCAGACAAATAAAAAGTTTGCATTTGCTCCCACCAAAGTATTTTACCTGCTTGACCATTTTCATCTCACCTGATAGTGCCCAGTTTGAATATAATTATTTTGTTTTATATTCTATATCTCACCTTGAATCATATCATTGAGTCTAAATATTTCTCTAGCTCTGGTTGCATATTTTAAGAGGAATTATTCATAAACGCAATTTAGATAGCTTTCTCTTACCTGGAAGAATAATATCTAATTTGTAGTATAAGTCTAATGCAAAGCTGAGTTTCATATATAGAATCTTGCATTAGCCATTGTTTTTATTAGCACCAAATAACACCTGCAGATACTGAGGTGCTCCTGGAGGATCAGCATGTTGCTTCAAGGTACAACCTTTGAGCTAGGTATTTTGTGTAAAGTCAATCTCTACTTTCATTTCTTATCTGCCAACCCTGTGCCATTTAAGCTTTCAATAAAGAATAATTAGTTTAAGCAATATTTTTAGTAATCCCTCATGTGCAGAACCTCATGCTACATGTTTTGTAGATATATGGCACTTTTGTTATCAATTTGATCGTATGAGCCCATTAATCAATAACTCCCTGTTTTGTTTTCTCTATCCAATGAGATTTTACGTGTGCATTAGGCAGGAATTATCTATTTTTGTTAGTAGTTCACTGCTTCTGAAAATCGTAAATCTGGATGAAGAACTATTGAAAACATAAGCCTTCTTAATCTTGATGACATGCACACTGAAAAAGGAAAACTCTTAAGTGAATAATAGCTAATTCCATGTATTTAGAAGAACAATGTTATCAAGCATTTCTCTAATCCATGGGATTTTAAAGCAATTCAAAGTTTTACAAGAGTTTACTTAGTTAACCTCAGACAGCAGAACGCTCTCAAGAAAACTCACTCAGGAAATAGTCTTGTGTTTCCTTTACTTTTAATAAAACTAATGGCAAGATTAGGCACTAGATGAATAGTTTATAAATGTGCACTCCTAGAGATGCTGGCAGTTACACTGATTTCAGATGAACTTTAATTTTCATTTCGCAAGGCACTATCAACGGAACGGAGCTTTTGGAGAAGTGCAACAGGATATCGAAACATGGCTCTTCCTGTCTGGGAATTTAGGCCAAGGCCCCAAAGCTGAGAATAATAAATGCAAAGTACTCCCATGGTTAAAGATAGATAGACCATTTATAAATGAAGTGGCAAAAAACAGTTCTATCAAAGAAGAATTCAATAAGCAGTAGGTGATGGGAGAGTAGGGGCTATTTAAAAAGAGAGCTGCTCATTCCTTGGCTTGAGGAAGCCTTCCCAAAAGAGGCAGACTTCAAAAGGGCCACTAAAGTGCTTGACCTAGGAGATCTGAAATCGGGAAAAGATAGAGACTAGAACCTGGTTTACCTCTGAAAAAGTTAAATGACTTAAATTCTGCAAAAGCCAAGGGAAGAGACAAAATGTGAGACGGGGCAAGCATTGAAACAAAGGCATGTCTCTTCAATGGACCAGGGGTCGCCCATGTAGGTTGGCTGCTATGAGCCCATTTGACAGGTTTTCCCACTACAAAGCCACCTGGAGTGCTAACTCCCAGCAAAAAGAATGAATTTTCAGAGGCCAGAGGCCTTCAAGGAATTCTCTTATTAACCAGGGAACAGCAATCAGACATCCCAACAATACAAACTCTAAGGGACCCACAGAAGTATTCTATGAAAGAACCAGCTGGTCATCTGACACCCGGAAGGCACCAATACCTGATACAATCAAACAAATATAATAACTTGTCTACCCTTGGTGTCTTTTCCCTACCTGCTTTCTAATCTGGGAGGGTCTGGAGTTAGGAGAAAGAATTGGAAGAGCAAAGTAGGGAAATAATGAAGAAGCTATAACTGTCCTCTCTACATCCTGGGGTAAGAATGTGCAGGGGAAGGGATAAGTCTTAAAACAGAAAAGAATGCGAAATTTAAGTTTCAGTGGTAGGTTGGACTGGACTTTTAATTGTGGGTTGAAAAAATAAGATAATGTTTTCACACCTGCTAGTGTCTTAAAGCTATGACATCTTCTGGAGGCTTTATGCAGGAATGAAGATGAATGAGCCAACAGAAAAAGGTTAATAGAGGATGTTGGGAAACAATAAATTTGCCTTCAACTTGAACCCTATTGAGTATAACTCAATAAACTAGTTAAAATCATAGAGATTTAGAGGGAAGAGAACTGGAAATGCTGTGGTTGTAAACAAAAAATCAGTTTCTAAAACATTGCAATATTCTTTATCACTAAGATCCTCAAGATGAAATGAAGAAAATAAACATCAACTTCTTTGAGCTTTAAAGCTCAAATAAACTATTCAGCCAGAATATTAGAGCTGAAAAGGGTCAATAGAGGTTGGTGAGATAATGTTATAAAGGATATTAACTATAAAAATAATTCATATCAAGTAATAGTTCTCACTTTTTTATTTTAATTTTTTAATTGTTGTTCAAGTACAGTTGTCTCCATTTTCACTCCACCACAACCACCCACCTCACCCATCCCCACCTCCCACCCTCGAACCTACCCCCTTTGGCTTTGTCCACATGTCCTTCATACCTGTTCCTTGATGGCCCTTCCCCTATTTTACCCCATTAGCCCTCTCCCTGTTCCTCTCTGGTTACTGTCAGTTCTTTATTTCAATGTCTCTGGTTGTATTTTCTTTGCCTGTTTGTTTTGTTGATTAGGTTCCACTTATAGGTGAGATCTTATGGTATTTGTCTGTTGCCACCTGGCTTATTTCACTCAGCATAATGCTCTCCAGTTCCATCCTTGCTGTTGCAAAGGATAGTTCTTTCTTTCTGCTATGTAGCATTCCGTTGTATAAATTCACCATAGTTTTTTGGTCCACTCATTTACTGATGGGCACTTAGGTTGCTTCCAGCACTTGGCTATTGTAAATTGTGCTGCTATGATCATTGGGGTGCATAGGTTCTTTTGAATTGGAGTTTCAGGATTCTTAGGGTGTAATCCCAGCAGTGGATTAAAAGGCAGTTCCATTTTTAGTTTTCTGTGGAAATTCCATACTGTTTTCCACAGTGTCTGCACCAGTCTGCATTCCCACCAACATTAAATATTTCCTGGAAACAGTCAAGAATGAAACTAAAAACATAGGTAATAGATTATGTGCATTAGAATTTGTATTAGTGTCCTATCATGGCCATAACAAATTCAGTGGCTTGAGCAATAGAAATTTGTTATCTAGCAGTGGGTCAGAAGTCTGACGGGCTCATTCGATTCCTCTGCTCCAGTTTCACAAATCCAAAATCAAGGTGTTGGCAGAGTTGGTTTCCCCACTGGATGTTCTAGGAAGGAATTCAGTTCTTGTAGTTAGAGGACTGATTTATTTGCTTTCTTTCTGGCTATTAGTGAGGGACAGTCCCAGCTTCAAGAGGATGCTTCATTCTTTGGCTGGCCCTCTTCCTCTATCTTAAAAATGAGAAATGGAAGGGCAAGTCCTTCTCAAGCTTCAGACTTCTCCTGCATCTTCTATTGTCCTCTCTCTCACTACAGCCAGGAAAGGTTCTCTGCATTTAAGGAGTCAAGTGATTTGATCGGACCCGAAGTAGGACAATCTCTTTATCTCAAGGTCTGTATTCTTATTTACATCTGTCCTCTTTTGGCAGATAAGGTAATGTACTTGAAGTTTATATGAATGAGAGCACGGGCACCTTTGCAGAGCTATTATACTACCACAGTGTTCATGCCTGGCAGCCTCTATTTTCAGGGTGAAGCTGTAAATTAGGTCATTAGTTGAGAGTGAAGTAGGCAGTGGCATAATTGAAGGACTGAAGGAAGAAATAAGATTCAGAATAGCTATAGTGAGGAATAAGAATAGGAGTAAATTGGGACTTATTAAAAAGAAAACAAAACAAAACCTTGTGGTGGGGATAAAGGATTAAGGGAGGGCCAGACACCATTTGGCAGCAAGCCATATGTAACTAGGAGTCATGTAATTAATTATGCACTTGCTGGTCTGAGAAAGCGTTGTTAATTTAAAATTGTATATACTTGCTTTTCTTAAGGAGCTCACCCATGTTTAAATAATTTGCATCATGAATTCTTAACTTTTTTGATGCAGAGTGCAAACAAGATTGTATATGGCTTAGGCAGAGCAGCATTTGACTTAATAAGACAGTGGCAGGATTAGATATCATGGATCCTAAGTAGCCAGACCTGTTCAGATGCTCCTTGTTGATGTTGTCCTGTCACTTTTTGTTTCTCCAGCAGTTTTAATGGCAGGAGCTAGAATATCAGTGATAACATGGAAACTATGTCAGCATTTCAGCATTGACATGGCATGGGTGGAAAGCTCATCTGAGAAAATCAAATAAATACATTTCTGATATAAGACTCCCAGAATTACAACAGTGTGATTTATACTTTAATAGAGGTTTTAATGAATTAACACTGTTTATCTAAAAATCTTGGAACTAACCTAATTCGAGGATGAGAACCTGTATCTTCCAATGACAGTGGGATATTTTTCCTTTTCCTGATCTCATTATGGTATCCAAACAAATGAATTAATCTTTTTAAAAAATATAATCCTCATACTCATTATCTTTTACTAATCTATAGTGACCATGCTGAAGAACAGAAGCCATTTTATTTTTCCATCTGATAGAACATCGTCTTCAGCAGGAGGAACAGCAATGAGGGCTGGAGAGAATGTAAGGTGGGGTAGAAGTCTCTGAATCTCCAGGAGGCTTATGATGTTAGAAAAATTATATTTAATCTATAGTTCAGTTTTCTATTTTGGAAAAGGGAAATTGCTTATAAATTTTATTACATGAAATATAGACTGAGAAAAAATTGAGATACTTAAATTTATCCAAAAAGGGGTTTTTAAAATATTGAAGAACACCAATTTAGAGTAGACTGTCAAGCATTCTTTAAATTTTATTTGGTTGGAAATAAGTGGGTCTCTGTGTTCAGTCTGGATCAACAGCCTATGTTCACCCTTTCCTAAAGCGATGTATGTGTGTATGTTTGTGTGATTTTATTGCCTTTACTTTTTTTTTTAATTTCCTGAGGTCATGATCCTTATTCGGCCACAGGTCATAGTCAGGCCTGATTTATGATTGCCTTTGTTCACCTGTACAGCTTTCCATAAATTCAGGTTGGAACAGTATACAGCTAAAACTGGAAGTTTCTTTGATCCTTCGCTCTGATGCAGTGATTGTGGTTTGGCCAACAGTGGCTGACCTGGAATGGTGAACTGAAAGGGCTATGAAGTGAAAGCTCAAACACTGCAGTGGAACACCTGAGAATGGTACGTTTTCAGGTGCACCACTGAAAACCGGGCAGGGACTGGAGCCATAGGGCCTTATCTATGGCAACAGGAGAGTGAAAATGGTAGAGTTGTCTAAAACAGCAACCCCATGTAGTAGCCAGAAGTAACAGCTTTATCAGAAATTTCACTCTTATTATTCTCTATTAATATAAGAGTGAAAGTTGTTGTAAAAGTGTTGAGAGCTAAAAAACATTACATTACAATCATGGTGACAGAGCATAGACTCTCAAGTTACCCAAACACCCCTCATTTCCTAGATCAGTATTGGAAGAAAGGATTAAAATGATCAACTTTCAGTTTATTAGTCTTATCTCAGTATTACTCATTGAATTTGTAGTAATGTTTTTATCTTTAATGGAGAACTAAGTTCTCCTTCCTCTTTACTTCTCCTCCCCATTTCTCCCTTCTTGAAAAGTTCAGCTCTAAAGCCGTGAATTGGGGTTGATCAAGGTAGATGCCTGTGCCAGGGTGAGGGGAGCCACGGTGTCCCAATATTGCTGAGTGCAAGCAGTTGAGGCGAGTTTCCCCAGAGAGGCTCAGCCTGATGCAAGGGGCTGGGGCCCCCACGGGATGAGGAGAGCATCACACAAGAGAGCAACCCAGAGCATGAGCAATTTGAGGAGGTGTCCCCATGGGGAATGCTAGGGTGTGGAATGCCAGAGCCTAAGTGGGAGTGCCAGACATGGTGCCAGTGGTCAGAGGCCAGGTGGGTTAAGAGAGGCATTCATGTAGTGGGACAACTCAACATAGAGGTGTCCACACATGGAGGTGACCTGGTACAGGGCATGGGGTCGGTTGTGAGTATGGAGGGTGTCTATACAGGGTGTGAGGGGCAGGCTGAATTGAGGTGTCAGGGCCCAAGCAGGGGGAGGGAGTGTCCTTGCAGGAAAATGTCGTATGGGCTAGGTGAGGAAGCTGGGTGTCAGCACCCAGGCAGGTGAGTGGGGTATCCATACAGGGATGGTTTTGGCTTTATGCTAAATCCAAAATGATCCCAATATTCTTCACTTAATTATATTCACAAAGACCCTTTTTCCAAATGGAGTCACAGTCATGGATCTTTTAAAGGTTCACTGTCCAAACCACTACAAACAGTAAAGTATTTGGGAGTGATCAGGGCGTCATGCTGGCAACTTGTTCTCAAATGGTTTAGAAAAAATATGTGTTGTACTTCCAACTTTTTAAAATAAATTGCAGTTGTTTCAAAGTTAGAGTAGTTAGAAACAAAGGAGAGGAATAGTTCTGCTGGGTTAGTTTAGTAGTAAATAGGACAGACTAGAGAGGTTGTCTCAGTTTGAGATCTACTACTTACCTTATTGTGTGAATTTGGTCAGGGCCCATTTCAACCTCAGTTTCTTTATCTATGAAATGGGCATAGTAGTACTCATTTCATAGATATATGGGGATTAAATGAAGCAATGGTTGTAAAGAGTTTAGCAAAATGCTTACTACTTACTAAACAGTTAATGAAAGTTAATATTATTGTATTATCATCACTAACATCATCAATGTCATTAAAATGATCTAATATTTACTCTTACACAAGAACTGAAGGTCAGAGATATGCTTGCAGTCCGATGAAAAATTCCAGAACTTAATAGGCCAGTGCAACTTGTTCTTCCTACCCTAATTTACCAAACCACATGTTCTTGCTTTCTTCTTGTAATTGCAATTATTTTGTCATACTTTTAAGCATTGAATTTGTGCGGTTTTGACTTTTAAATGTCTTAATCTAGCAATTCAGAGATCTGTGGATTCTCAGAGGACAGTTTATTATTATGGTTAGGCAAGTGTCTATTTTGGTTATGGTATCATTTAGGAATACATTCAGTGATACGAAACATAAAGCAAAACTAGAGTGGCTGAAACAAGTAGAGGTTCATTTGTCTCACACAAGAAGAAATCAAGTCAAGAAATAGGTGGTCTAAGCTTGGTGAGGCAGTTCACTGATGTCAGCCAGGACCATCCTCAGCATGTTAACTTCCGTTCTCTGTTGCCTATGGTCACAAGATGGTTATGTTACACTGAGATGGTGTATCTACTCTACAGGCATGACCAGAGGCACACAGACAACAGAGCCAGTCTAACTGAGTCTGTCTTTTAATTTTTTTTTTGAACCAAGAGAACAAAATTTCCCAGAAGCTTCTCTCCACCAGACCTTCTTTAAATCACCTGGGTCAGGACTTGATTTCCCACAGATGAATCATTGAGGGGTTGGAGAGAGGGAAGGAGGGCTAGCATTACTGCAGTTAATTTAGATGGTTTATGATTTATTGTCCAGAACTGGGACAGTGATTAACTTTCCCAGTAGGGCCATTCCTGGCCTATTTCCCAAACATTTTCTTAGAAGGGAAGAAGAGGAGGGGATATAAGTGTGTAGGCAATGGACAGTTTCTGTCATAATTACCCATGACCATTTCCCAATCTTCAGAGGTGCAATCCCACCCTTTTAAAATGTAATATATCCATTTATCACCAGATTCTTTTGGAAAAAAATCAACCTAAGATATACTAGTAAATTGTGTTTCTAACTTTTGCTACCAATTAAGCAATTGAGAAACATAGGTTTTTCTCATTGTTAGCATATTTTTCAGATATGAATATAACATAGGAAAGCATTGCATCCTTTTTAATCAAAGACGGGATAAAACCTATTAAATTAGTCCCAGTTTGGGACTAATTTAGAAAGAAATTCTAATTCTCTCAATGTTAGAAAGAAGGAAAAGTTTTCATTGTGTGAAAGAGATGAAATCCAGTCTAAAGTCCTTAAGGAGTGGGGGAGACAATGTTTCTGTCTTCACGATCTGGAAAAAAAGTGAAATAAATAGAATATAAATGCAAAAACTATTCTTCAACATGACCTCAGAGAGATCATCTAGTCCTGCTTTGTCTTTGCAGATATGAAAGAAATAAGGCCTAGAGAGAGAAGACTAGGCAGGTCGCCAACAGCTGTAAAACTGTTAGGGGAGGTGGAACCAGGGTTTCAGTCCTCCTGGCCCCGATCTAGTGTTCTTTTATCTGTAGCCCTCTAAGGCTGAAGTGGTCCAACAAGTGGGAGAAAGGGATTTGCAGTGAGTTGTCTTGATTCCTGTTGAGAAGACGCAAGAAGCTAGAGAAATTTTTTAGAGTCCAACCTCTGTCTGAGAAAGGAGGACCAGTGCTGAAGGATTCTTATATAATGAACAAAGAGAGAAATGATATGGATACGAATGCTTGGTTTTACATAGCAAGCAAGCCTATTAAAATCCTAAACTTGTTTTCTTTCCCTTTCCTCACTCCCTGTTCCCTCTCCCTTCTCCTTTCTCTCTAATATATATTTATTGAGCATCTCTTTTCTCTCTGACACAATAGGATATAAAGTGAAATCTTACCTTCTGTACAAACTAGGTTTTAAAATGTACTTCTAGACTATACATATCATCACAAAGAATCAACATTATAGTTACAGTTTATTGATAATCAGCTATATCACCATAGTCCAAAGCAGCTTGTTTTTCCTCCAAAACTCAAATGGCTGTCCGGCCTCTCAGATGAGAACTAGATGAAGCAGTTGGCTTTGGTTTAGGAGCCGTGATTGTTAACAAATGCTATTTTTGCACACTCAAAATCAGACTCATTATTGTGAGACACTTGTACAGTGGGCCAGATGAAAATGGAGGCAGATTTTCAGAGTTAAGCAGCAGCATCCAATCTCCCATCTCAAATTTAGTCTGAGGCCTGTGTTTGTTGAGTAGAATGGAGAGCACAGTTAGTGGCTCACACCTTTGAAATTTGCTATATTTTAGTCTTCTTCCTTTTTAAATTCTTTTAAATAAAATATACATTACTTAAACATGTATACATGCCACATTGCTAAAGATAAACTAGTGTGTATATAACTATGTAAATAAAGAATTATAACTCAGTAGCTTGTACTTCACTAAAAATAAATATCACTTTAGATCTGGAGCAGGCAAGGATAATAAGCAATTTGCAAATAAAGAATTGCTTGAACTTTAGTGGTGAAAGATGATCATTTATTAAAAAAAGAGAATTAACTAGTGGGGAGAATCTCCTCCCTACCAAATATTTTACATATCTTTTGTTAATCCCCATGAGAGTGACATGAGGTAAATTTTATTATCCCTAGTTAATAAAAACAAAACCAATTCAAGAACTTCTCCAAGATCATACAGTTGGTAAAAGGCAGAGCCAAGATTTGAATCCAGTTTTGTATGACTCTGAAATTTGTGTGCTTGAGATAATAGCATCCTATTCCCCAACAAGAGAGCATAATTCAAGATCCAATGCATGAAATTCGCTTCTTTATGTAGAGGCATGGGGGAAATCTTCCTGGTCTCCAACCAGGAGTCACTTAGTAAAGGCCTCCTGGGCAACTGGTATCTTTTAACTTGAGGGCACTCTGAGCATATCTTTTTTTTTTTTTTTTTTAACATGGTAACACACATCAGTGGTCTTCGTTTTTGTTTTTTTTTTTCATTTTGTAAAAAAGATATTATTTATTCATTTTTTTTAGAGAGAGTGGAAGGGAGGGAGAAAGAGAGAGAGAGAAACATGATGTGTGAGAGAATCAGTGATCGGGTGCCTCTCTCACCCCCAACTGGGCACCTGGCTCACAACACAGGCCTGTGCCATGACTGGGAATCAAACTGGTGACCTTTCAATTCTCTGACTGGCACTCAATCCACTGAGCCACACCAGCCAGGGCATCCATGTTTCATTTCTTTCTTTCTTTTCTTTTTGTGTGTGTGTTTATTTTTTTTGAGATTTTTTTTTATTTTATTGATTATGCTATTACAGTTGGCCCATTTTCCCCCTTCACTTCACTCCCCACCACCCTGCCCATCCCCTCCCACCCTCATTTCCCCCTTTAGTTCATGTCCATGTGTCATACGTTCTTTAGTGTCTACATGTCCCATACTATTCTTACCCTCCCCCTATTTTCTACCTACTGTCTATGCTACTTATTCTCTATATCTTTTCCCCCTCCTTCCTCCTCCTACTTCCCTGTTGCTAACCCTCCATTTGATGACTTTTTTTTTTACTGTTCATATTTTTAATCTTCTTTTTCTTAGGTAAGTCCCTTTAACATTTCATATAGTAAGGACTTGGTGATGATGAACTCTTTTAACTTGGCCTTGTCTGAGAAGCACTTTATCTGCCCTTCCATTCTAAATGAAAGCTTTGCTGGATAGAGCAATCTTGGATGTGGGTCGTTGCCTTACATGACTTGGAATGCTTCTTTCCAGCCCCTTCTTGCCTGTAATCTATCTTTTGAGAAATTAGCTGATAGTCTGATGGAAACTCCTTTGTAGGTAACTGTCTCCTTATCTCTTGCTGCTTCTAGGATTCTCTCCTTTATTTTTATCTTGGGTAATGTAATTATGATGTACCTTGGTGTGTTCCTTCTTGGGTCCAACTTCTTTGGGACTTTCTGAGCTTCTTGGATTTCCTGGAATTCTATTTCCTTTGCCAGCTTGGGGAAATTCTTCTTTATTATTTGTTCAAATAACTTACCCACTTGTTGCTCTTCCTCTTCTCCTTCTGGTACCCCTACAATTCGGATATTGGAACGTTTAAAGATGTCCTGGAGGTTCCTAAGCCTTTCCTCATTTTTTTGAATTTTTATTTCTTCATTCTTTTCTGTTTGTTTGTTTCTTTCTTCCTTCTAGTCCACTCCATTGATGTGAGTCCCAGTTTTCTTCCCATCACTATTGGTTCCCTGTGCATTTTCCTTCATTTCACCTAGCGTAACTTTCATTTTGTCATCTAATTTGTGACCATATTCGACCAATTCTGTGAGCATCCTGATCACCAGTGCTTTGAACTGTGCATCTG
>PVIA01018172.1:0-13537 GCA_004024845.1 Tonatia bakeri
TTTTTGGTAAAAAAAAAAAAAAAAGGCATTTTTCAAATCATTCAACCCTGCTTTCTGATTTTTCTGTGTTTGTGTTGGGCTCTCCTCCTAACCAATCCCTTTCCTGGATTTACTGGGTTTCCATGCCCTCTATCCAATTCGGTTGTCATTCTAGTTTTTCCCAATCTAGGCTCTATCCAGGTCCTCACCCTGGCTCTCAGTATTAATGTCCAAAGGTGAAATACCTTTACTGCTTATTTTGACTTCTATTGCACATGACAAAAAGTTCTAATCCATCATCTGGTTTCTACTGAACATGTGCCCAGCATAAAAACTGAATACCATGAGATTCACTATTTTGGTTTAGATCTTCATAGATTATGAATATAGTAGTGGAGATTTTAACTCATTACACCCTACCAAAAAATCTACATATGGTAGAACAAATTTATTTTAGAGAATCATAAAAGTATTGCACATTTGCCCTCTAAGTATTTTAAAATTGTTTAGCACAAAATTATCAGTGTTTTTTAATAAGACCAACTTTTAATTTGTATGGCTATTTAAATTTTTTAAATTTAATATTTATTATATTTTTCCATTACTGTTTAGTCCAATTATACTCCCTCCCCCCCGTAATCACCACACTATTGTCCCTGTCCATGAGTCTATTTTTCTTTTTGCTCAGTCCCTCCACCCCTGAACTCCTCTCAACCACTAGCTGTCTTCTGTTCTTGATGTATGAGTCTATCCTTGTTGTTCTTGTTAGTTCAGATTGTTCATTTGATTTCACATATGAGTGTGAAATTTCACATAATTTTCTCCAGATCCATCCATAACATTGCAAGGGTAAAATTTTGTTTTTCTTGTTTGTTTTTATTTTTTAACATGGCCTAATTTAATTGCATCGTGTAAAAGTTCCATAGTTTTATTCACTCATCTATTGATGGACACTTGGGCTGCTTCCATATCTTGGTAATTGTAAATAGCACTGCAGTGAACATAGGAGTATTTATGTTCTCTTAAATTAGTGTTCTGGGTCCCTTTGGATATATTCCCAGAAGTGAGATTGCTGGGTCAAAAGCCAGATCCATTTCTAATTTTTTTTGAGGTAACGCCATACTGTTTTCCACAGTGGCTGGACCAGTCTGCAGTGATTCTTAAAGCACGGTCATAAATACATTCAGCTAATATCACTTTCTATAGTTTTCATACTCACTTAAAGAGAATTCTTACCCATACTTTATTTAACAACATTTTTATTTTGTCACATTATTTATTTTTTCAGAAACATCTAAACTATGTTCTAGAAAGAGTGACTTGTATTATTTTTTTGCCCATGTTTAATTGGCCTATAGAATATAAAACTACTTTTAAGTGTATCAACACCTACAATTGATGTAAAGAGCTTTGTGATCAAAACAACTGACTCTTGGTAAGCAAAACACTCAAATATTAAGAAAGGTCTCATCTTACCACTGAATGTTTAGTAAAACTTGCCAGACTTAGGCAGTGGGTCCTTCAGGAAATAAGAAAGCACCCATTAATCCATAATGGAATCCGGTTTAGTAAGCTTTCATTATTTAGCAAAAACTAAGATTTATTTTGTATGATAACAGTGACAAAATTACATGTATATTAATAACGACATTTGAATGAGACTACTATCTTATTCATGTATTTCCATACCATATTAAAGGGCTAAGCTCATATTAGATGCTAAGTGAATACTTATTTGTTGACTGATAGTTGTGTGGGGTTGGATATATAATGTATAATTCCTAATCTATGAATGATTCATTCATCTCTTCAACAAATAATAGCCAGGCATATTTACAGACACAGAGTATAGCTATGATCAAAGTAGAATTAAAAAACCTTCTCTTTTGAGACTTACATTTTAGTGCATGTGATAGACAGTAGCCAAGATAAATTGATAAAATATAAAAAGAAGAACATGAACTATCTATAAACTGTGTAGTGACAACTGCAAAACTTTGAAAGCAAATTTAAATCTGATTAATTTTGCTATTCTTACACACTTGGATATAAGTGACTTAAAGAAAAAAAGGAAAGAAAATACAATCCATTGAATGGAAGAACGTATTTGCCAATGATACATCTGATAAGTGGTAATATCCAAAATTTGTAAAGAACTTATGTAACTAAACACCTAAAAAACAAACAATCTAATTAAAACTTGGGCAAAGAACCTGAACAGACACTTCTCCAAGAGGACATACAGATGATCAATAGACACATGAAAAGATGTTCAGTGTCACTAATTATCAAAGTAATGATAATTAAAACCACAATGAGGTATCACCTCACACTTGTTAGAATGTTTACAATCAACAAATCAATAAATACATGTTGGTGAGGATGTGGAAAAAAGGAAAGCTTTTGCACCATTGGTAGGAATGCTGATCAGTGCAGCCACTGTGGAAATCAGTATGGAGATAACTCAAAAAATTAAAAATGCAATTGCCTTATGATCCAATGATTCCACTTTTGGGAATTTGTCTGAAGAACACTGAAATATTAATTTGAAAGAATGTATGCATTCCTATTTCATTGCAGCATTATTTACAATAGCCAAGATTTGGAAGCAGCCCAATGCCCATCAGTAAGATGAATGGATAAAGAATGGTGGTACATTTACACAGTGGAATACTACTCATCCATAAAAAGAAGGAAATTTTATCTTTTGGACAGTGTGGATGGACCTGAAGAGTATTATGCTAAGAAAAACAAGCCAGTCAAAGAAAGATAATTGCCATTTATTTCATTTGAACAAAATAAATGAACAAACAAAATAAAAATAGGCATGCAGGTACAGAGAACATACTGGCAACTGTCAGAGAGTAATGGGTATGGGGGACTGGGTAAAAAAGGTGAAGGGATTAAGCAAAAAAAATCATGTTCAAATGTGTTAAAATAAAATTTGCAAAAACAGAAATTGTTTCTATTTCATGTAAAATATGGGATTGATTTCAAACGTTGCTTATGACCTTAAAATATTAAAACCTAGTCTACTGTAGTTTGATTCAGACTGGTTTCTGTTCTTTGGTTATTAAAAATGATTCTTATTTTGCTTACAAAGAGTCATAGACACAGACAACAGTATGGTGATTACCAGAGAGAAAAAGGGGTAGGGTGAGGTAGAACAGGGTAAAAGGGTGATAAATGGGGATTTTAGGAGCCTTAACTTTTGGTGGTGAAAATATAATGCAAGATATAGGTGTGGCTTTATAGAATTGTACACTTGAAAACTATATAACTTTATTAACCAATGTAACCAATGAATAAATTCAGTAAAAAAGAAAAATAGGAGAACTCAATCAAAAGCCAAATAGAGAGTTCTGGCCAAGATGGAGGCATAGGTAGAAATGCTTTACATCCTGGCACAACCAAAAGAATGATAACAACCAATTTAAAAACAATAAACAAACAGAACTCTCACAAAATCAAATTGCATGTAACTCCAACAACCCAGGAGTTAAAGAAACATACATCCAGACTGGTAGGAGGAGCGGAAGAAGGGCAGCCAGTCAGAGAGGATGCATGGCCAGGTGGTGGACTGTGCAGGTAAAGCAGGGGCTGGCTGACCAGGAAACTAAATACTCAAAATCTCTAGTTATAAAATCCTATGGGGGTTGTGAAGGTGGGAGAAACTCCCACTCTCAGGAGAATTAATTGAAATGTGGGGCTATAGCAGAATGAGCAAACAGCATTGTTCCCTGTCTGAACACTTCCCTACAGACAGAGTCACAACTCAGCAAAGAGGCTTGCCCTGCCCTGGCAAATACCTAAGGCTACACCTCTTACAACATAACAGGGGTGCTGAGAGAAAGAAATATGACCCAAATGAAAGAACAGATCAGAGCTAAGTGATGAGGAGATAGACAACCTATCTGATGCAGAGTTCAAAACACTGGTAATTAGAATACTCACAGAATTGGATGAACTCTGCCACAAAATGAAGGAAGAAATGAAGGCTATACAAAGTGAGATAAAGGAAAACATATAGGGAACCAACAGTGAAGGGAAAGAAACTGGGACTCACATCAATGATTTGTAACAAAAGGAAGAAATAAACATACAACCAGAACAGAATGAAGAAACAAGAATTCAAAAAAAATGAGGAGATGTCTAGAAACTTCCAGGGCAACGTTAAATGCTCCAACATCTGAATCATAGGGGTGTCAGAAGGAGAAGAAGAAGAGCAAGAAATTGAAAACTTATTTGAAAACATAATGAAGGAGAACTTCCCCAATCTGGCAAAGGAAATGGACTTCCAGGAAGCCCAGGAAGCCTAGAGAGTTCCAAAGAAATTGGAATCAAGGAGGAACACATTGCGGCACAACACAGTTACATTACCCAAGACTAAAGATAAGGAGAGAATCTTGAAAGAAACAGGAGAAAAGGAGTTACCTACAAAGGAATTCCTATAAGACTACTAGCTGATTTCTCAAAAGAAACATTACAGGCAAGAAAGGGCTGGAAAGAAGTATGAAAAATCATGAAAGGCAAGGACCTACATCCAAGATTACTCTATCCAGAAAAACTATCATTTAGAATGAAAGGGAGATAAAGTGTTTCCCAGATAAAGTCAAGTTAGAGGAGTTCATCATCACCAAACCCTTATTATATGAAATATTCAAGGGACTTATCTAAGAAAAAGAAGGAGATGAAAAACATGAACAGTAAAATGACAACAAATGTATACCTATCAACAACTGAACCTAAAAAAAACAAAAAGTAAGCAAATAACTAGAACAGGAACAGAATCACAGAAATGGATATCACGTGGAGGGTTATCAGTGGGGACGGGAGGAGAGGGGGAGAATGGAGGAGAAAAGGTACAAGGAATAAGAAGCAAAATTGGTAAGTATAAAATAGACAAGGGGAGATTAAGAAAAGTATAGGAAGTAGGGATGCCAAAGCACTTATATGTACAACCCATGAACATGAACTAAGGGTGGGGGGAATGTGGAGAGTGCTGGGTGCAGAGTGGAGGGGGGATAAAGGGAAAAAAATGGAACAGCTGTAATAGCATAATCAATAAAACACACTTTAAAAAAGCAAAATAAACTAAAATTGTCTTTTGTTTCTTAGAAAATATTCATTGGTATTATGAAAAAAAAAGCTTTGCATACTATACATATTAGAAGGTGACAATGGAAAGCACAAGTGATAGATAAGCTTCTAAATTCTTTCTGAATGAAAAACTCAGGATTTTTGTTGGTATTTAAGTTTTCTAAAAAAGTTCTCAGTTACAGCAAACATTTTTAACTACTCCAGATGTAACAGTTTTTCATTTACTTTTTTTATAGTCAGTACCAAATATGAAGTTTGATTAACAAGAGCATGTTACTGAGATTTTCTTTTGCTCAAGTGATCAATTGTTTGCATTATTTAAAATATTGCCAAGTGTACTTTACATAGAAGTTCTTAAATCTGAAGAAGAAAGATTAATTAATAACTTTTTCCTTTTTGATTTTCAATATTATGTTTTCATTAGCAATTTCAAACAAGTATTTTGTTTAAATGTTTTTGTTTTGCCTTACTGGTAATTAGTTTTATTATTTTTCTGCTATACATTTTTAATCATTCAATAAGATAAAAAGTCCCAATAAATTTAATTTAATAGATAAAAAATCTTCTATTGATTTTATACACATGTGGTTCCTACATAGAAAAGGTATTCTCTATTCCTGCCATAAATAGTATTACATAAATGTGCATTTTCCTAGACTTGCACATCTATTCCCTTCAGAAAGCACAGAAAGTCCCAAACAAGATGGATGCAAGGAGGCCCACTCCAAGACACATCATAATTATAAGGACAAAGATTAAAGATAAAGAAAGAACCCCAGTTGGTGTGGCTCAGTGGATTGAGTGTTGGCCTGCAAACCAAAGCGTTGTTGGTTCAATTCCCAATCAGGGCACATGCCTAGTTTGTAAGTCAGGTCCCTATTGGGGGTGTGCAAGAAGCAACCACGCATTGATGTTTCTCTCCCTCTCTTTCTCTCTCCCTTCCTCACTCTCTAAAAATAAATAAATAAAATCTTTTAAAAAATGAAATAAAGATAAAGAGAGAATCTTAAAAGCAGCAAGAGATGGACATTTAACTACCTACAGGGGAGTTCCTATAAGACTGTCAGCTGATTTCTCAAAAGAAACTTTGAAGGCTGGAAGAGATTGGCAAGAAGTATTCACAGTCATGAAAAACAAAACCTAGAGCCATAATTGCTTTACCCAGCAAAGAGGTTATTTAGAATCGAAGAGCAGATAAAGAGCTTCCCAGACAAGAAAAAACTAAAGGAGTTCAGCATCACCAAACCATTATTACATGAAATGTTAAAGGGATTTATTTAAAAAAAAGAAAAATATCAAAACTATGAACTTAAAATGGCAAAAAATACATATCTGTCAACAGTTGAATATAAAAAAAAAAAACTAAGCAAACAAGAACAGAGACAGAAGCATGGATACAGAGAAGGTTTTGATGGTTGCCGGATGGGAGGGAGATGTATGAGAATGGATGAAGAGGTGAGGGAATTAAGAAGTATAAACAGGTACTTACAGAATAGCCAAGGGGATATAAAGTACAGTACAGGGAATGGAGAAGCCAAAGAACTTACACACATTACCCATGGACATGAACAATGGTGTGGGGATTGCCTGAGTCAGTGGGGGGTGATGGTTCCAGGGGGAAAAGGGGGGAAGTTGGGGCAACAGTAACAGCATAATCAATAAAATATAATTTGAAAAATAAATGTATATTTCCAATAAAACAAAACCAAAATATTCCATGAAAAATTATAAATAGATAGATAAAAGAGTTTAAGGAAACAACATTGTGTAAATCATGATAGGGCTAGTGGGATGAATATGGAAGAGATGAAATGATAAATGTGAAAAGAATATACATTTTTTGTTGAAAAAACTCTTAAAAGTTAGATAACTAAATATTTAAATTGTAATTCCATATTTTCTTAATAAGTGCTCCTCTAGACATGGTATCTAAATTCTTTCCTAAAGAATATAGTGGATACTTAAAGTGTCGTTTGTGGAGTTATTGTTGTTTCTACATAATGATCAAAATTCATTGCTGAATAAATATAAATTCATATTTTTATATGAATTTATATAAAGGTTCATATTTTTAAGAGTCTTCTACCATTAACTTTCTTCAGCTTCCCCAATCCTTTGTCCAACCATATATCCTCTAACATATTGGAAAGGTAGATTGAAGCCTGTAGAATTCTAAAATATTTTTACCACTGTATTTTCCCTCCTGCTGCATTTCAGAAACCAGCTTTTCTTTTAAAATTTATTTAAATGGGCATGAATTCCATCTGTAATCATCTATTCAAAATTTTCTGAATTAATCATAGATCTGTGTGCCTCCATGAAAACTTGAGGATATAGTTGAATGTTTCTAAAGAAAAGAAAAAGTAACCTATCTTGGAGTTTACAGATTGATTTTGAGAGCAGTAATTCTTTTGACATGCATCTATTACAATAGTAATAGTGTGTCTTCTTTTGCATTTGTCACCAGCCGTTTAGAGCAGTACTTTTCAAACGTTTTGATGTTAGACCATTTTTGCATATTTCATCAATATGAAAAAACAAAAACACCACAAAAACATTCTTAAATTCCATACCGATATTCATTTTTTTAGCTATTTAAACTGTGGAATATAAAACATATTAATAGATTCACTTATTTAAACATAACAATAAACCTATTACATCTTAATATATTTAACGTGTTTGATAAAAACAGTAATGACGTTTTCTAAAACAAAACAAAACATGGTGAAGAGTTGGCATTGTTTAAAATTTTATAGATCTTTGATGTTTTTTTATGTCTCTGAGTTCAGTCTGTTGGGAGACCATATGTCAAGTAGGTGGACAATGAAAAACTCCACTGTACGTTTTGAAAACTGTTGTTTTAGGGATATATATTCATAATGATATTGGAGGGTTCTCATCTGATTTCTTAGGAATATTAGAATTTTTGAAATATTATGGTGAATATCATTGTATTTAGTCCCATTATATTTTCTGAGCTCTCATAACTAGCTACTGGAAAGGTTATTGAATGAAATGTTTTGTTATTATTTCTTCTGGTTTTTATTTTTCCTTATATTCTTTCTTTGTCATTCTGAGAAAACAACACAAGTTGTCTTTCTGTCTTTATATATAAATAGTATATTTAATATAATTGCTGGTATATTGGGTTTAGGCCTATCACATGTTTATTAGTTTACACTTTATAACTATTTATGTTCTATTTTCTCTCTGTTTTTGACTTCTTCCTGATTAATTAATAAACATGTTATTGATATTTCCTTTCATTAGCATTTGATTTGGCATTCTTTTACTTTTAGTGGTTTTCTGAGAGATTATAATATTATTCTTAGTGTTATAAAAATGGTTATATTATCTCTCTTTTCTAATACGTCAAAAGGTATCTTCTAGTCCTGTGAATCTGGATTAGGCTTTGCTTAGTTTACTGACATTTAAGTCACCATTTCTTATTCAGCTACAAGTCTGCAGGGAAAGAAAATACTGACCAGCAGTCACAAACCCTAATATTTCTATCCCTCTCATGCCAGTTGTGCAATTATCATGTATTTTAAGTCCCCACCTATTTAAGCTCAATGGATAAATATTATGATTTTATATAACCAATATTTGTTTATATTTACAAATATGTTTCCCTCCCACCTTTTAAATTTTTCTTTCTTGTTTCTTTGAACTGCCATCAGAGATTATTTTTTCCTGCATGAATAATATTTCTTTTATGCCAGTTTGTGCAGATTTATTAATCTCTTTTCTTAGGTCTCATTCTTTAATCTTTATATGTCTTAGTGAGTTTATATTGTTCTGAACTATCTTTAGTTCATTAATTCTCTCTTAGGCTCTCTCTACTCATTTCTTAAACTCATTCATTGAATTCTTATTTTTTTCACATTTTTATATTGTTGTTCAAGTGCAGTTGTCTCCATTTTCCCCTCACCACTCTCCCCTACCACTCTCCCCCACCATGCCTGATTTCACCTGATCATTTATTGAATTCTTAATTTTAGCCACTATATTTTTCAAATTTTAGACATTTGTTTGCTTTATTTTTATGGTTCCTGGTTCTCTGCTTACCTTCTTCATCTTGTATTTTATTTCCCTAAACATACTATACATACTATTAAAATTTGTATTTAATAACTTCATTATATTTTCTTTGTTGTCTTTCTGCAATTTAACTGTTCACATTTTTGAAGAAATGTCTGTGTTCTTCTAGATCTGGTAATTTAAATGGAGAGATAGATATTGCTTATTAAAAATAATGTAGGTAACTCCAAGTTCTAACTTATGTTTCCCCATTAAGGATTTAACTTTGCTTCAGGCTGTGAGCTAAGCTCCAGGCAAAAGCAATCATACACCAACTTCATTTAAATGAACTGTAGCCAGGCTTTGATTCCTGTGATGAGTGGTCTATTTCAAAGGTAAGCTCCCTTAGTGTTTGCCCACCATGGTTTCTTCCAACAGCTGGCACTTTTACCTTCCTTTCCACTACCCTTAGATGCAGCTTTTATTTCTCTATTTCCCCTTCTCTGAGGCTTAAAAAGTTTTCATTCATTCACTGGAAAAGAAACTAACACATAATTGGATGCACATTTCTGGCCTTCCCTACTTTTCAGAATCTTAGCTACACTAGTCCTCCATAGATCGTTAGCAATACAGTGACTTCAAGCACACATTAATCATTTGTCACAGCGTGACACCAGGATTCCTTTCAGAAATGAAGAGCTAGAGACACTTCACTTCCATACTCACAATGTGGAAGCTGGCCAGACTTCACATTAATTTTTGTTGAAACTATCAGATAACCTAGGTCACAGAATGGTGAATACAGGGTGAAACATGAGGTTTTGCTTTCTCATTACAGATGACACCTGATACTACATAAGCCACAAATTTAATTTTCCTGTATGAAAATTTTAGAGATTGCTACAGTGTAAGTGTAACTTCCTGTGAGATTGTGAAGCTTCTGGTATCCACAGTCATGAGGAAGTTTCCACCCATTTTCAGGCTTTTCTTTTAAGATTTGCACCTGGTTCTCAAAAGGAGAATTAATTGAGGAATACGGAGGTAGCCTCCCTCACCCTGTGTGGTGCTGGCTGGTAGAGTGGAAAATACCTCTGCTGAAATCGGTGTAAACACTTGTATCCCATCTTACTTGTGTAACAAAAGATTTATTTTGTTGGGGAAAATTTTCATTGTAGCTGTTGGAAGACCGGAGAAGCCACTGTAGAACTCTGTATGGATGCATTTTTCTTAGATCCTTAAAGTAACTAAGGCTTTAATCTTCAGCAGGGAACAACCCACAAACTACAGTCTAAAGACACTGGTGGACATCTGATGCAGGTAGAGAAAGAAAAGAGAGACCACAAAATGTCCCAGGGGAGGGGAAAGAAAACTTGTGAAGATTATACCCTCATCTCAGGTCCACAGCCAAAGGCTTGAGATAATGCACAATCAGAACATCGCGGAATACTCCCTGTGACCTTTTCCCTCTACCAGCACACTAGCAAGCCCCATGGAAAATCTACCAGTGGAAAAAAGTCAGGATTGCTGAAAGAAAGAGTTGTACAAAGAGCCCAAACCTCATTAGGGAAACTACAACAATGTATAGATGTTCCTCGACCTATGATAGGGTTACATCCCGATCAACTCACTGTAAGTTGAAAATATCATAAATCAGAAAATGTGTGCTAATAAACCTAACCACAGAACCCTATTGCTTAGCCTATCCTACCTTAAGTGTGCTCAGAAGCTTTACATTAGCATACAGATGAGCAAAATCATGAAACATAAAGCCTACTTTATAATAAAGTGTTGAATACTTCATGTAATTTATATAATTATGACTTGTTGCCTTCATGCTGGGCAAGTGTCTTGAGTTTCATCTTAAATGTAATCTTAAGTTTCCTTCCCTCTTCTTTTTCTCACCAAAGTCAGGAGACATAGATGGGAGTTTGTAGATGTGATTGATGTGAAAACACAAAACACAACATTCAAAATATGTTGGCCACACAATACGCTGTAGCATATTGGTGGTTCACCCTCATGACCACATGGCTAACTGGAAGCTGTGGCTCATTGCAGCTACCCAGCACCATGAGAGTAGTGTACCACCTATCACTAGCCCAGGAAAAGATCAAAATTCAAAATCTGATGTATGCATTCTGCCAAATACCTATGGCATTGTAAGTTGGGTACTGTCTATATTCAAATTACTATAGAAAGTTGAATTTCTGGTGGCCATAACAACAACAACAAATTTCAAGTCTGGTAACCATAATAACAACAAACTTTACACACATTCTGATTGCTGAATAGATTCACACAAACCCTCCTTCATGCTAAAGGTTTAAGAGAAAAAAAATGGTGTCCTCCAAACATTAAAAAATTTAGTCCCTTAGTATCTACTGTCTGATATGCCATATTCAACTCACAACAAACCATTACTAAGCATGCCAATGTCAAGAAAAAACACTCTTGGGGGGGATGGAGATAACTGTACTTGAACAACAATTTAAAAAAATAAAAAAAGAAACACTCTGAAGAGACAAATCAATTATGAGAAGCAGAGGCACATATATCAGAATTACCAAGCAGAGAATTTTATATACGTATAATTAATATGTTAAAAATTCTTATGCAACATACAGAAACAGGTAATTTTAGAAAATATATAGAAACTATAAGGAAGAATCAAATGAAACTGAAAGAAATTAAAAATAGTTTAACAGAAATAAAGAATGTCTTTTTTAGACAAATCAGTAGAGCTGACAGAAAAGGTAAAAGATGTGATAAACTTGAAGATGTTTCAAAAGAAATTATCCAAACTGAAAAATAAAAGGAAAACATTTTTCTAATTATTATCTCTGTATTTAATGTTGTAATATATGTTGTACTTGAAGGTAACAGTTAGACTCCTCTGCTATAGTAATTTTAAAACAATAATTTATTTATTTACAAAACTGTTATTTGTATATAGGACATGTACTTGGTATGTCTATTATAATAGCATACCTGGGCAAAATGAGCTACATCTTCATTGGTAAGGAGTTCCTTAGAGCTTTAAAGTTTATATTTTCTTAAAGCACTTCTGAAAAGCTGTTCAGAAAAACATTCCATGTATCTTATAGCATATTATAAAAGCACTTTACTCTCTGAAAACTAAAAAGTGTAAAGTGGGAGTTTGAGTTTGAAATTATTCTTAGCCTTCCTGGAGTAAATGGGGACATTTTCTCTAATGGATTATTAATTCTTGGGTGATCTTGGAAACTGAAATCACTGCCATAAAAAAAGAATTATGGCAAACAATATTTTTAAAAAATATCAGTACCTCCAGAGAGATACTCTTTTTTTTTTTAATTTTTTTTAAGATTTTATTTATTTATTTTTAGAGAGGGAAGGGAGAGGGAGAGAGAGAGAGAGAGAAACAGCAATGTGCGGTTGCTGGGGGACATGGCCTGCAACCTAGGCATGTGCCCTGACTGGGAATCGAACCTGCGATGCCTGGTTCGCAGCCCGCGCTCAATCCACTGAGCTATGCCAGCCAGGGCCGCAAACAATATTTTTTTAGTTTTTTCAAGAAATGAATGCTCATGTACTGATGTGTCAGAAATGCCTCTCCAAAAATGAATTAATTAAATGTATTTCCAGCTATAGGTCTGAGAAATGACAGCCATGCTCTTTAGTTGTTTGGATTAATGGCAGTTATATGTTTGCAGTGAGGCTCCTTTGAGGAGGAATAATATATTCCCATCAGTTTTTAAATACATCTGTTTCAGTAGACTTAGAGACAGAATACCTGGTGATCTGGTGAGGAGGGTGTAAAATATCAGCTAAAAAAGGAAACAGCCATATATCCTTTCTAAATAATGGTTTATAAATAACAAAAAAATGAAAACAGGGTTTTATTCATTTCTACAGTATGTAATAAATTTTTAGAGAAAACATTCAACATGCTCTATGATTTTATGTTACTTTGATTCTCCATATTGAAATAAATCCCATAAAGTAAGATCTAAAATGATATACAAACCTTAGCTTAGGTATTGAGCTTCTATAACAAAATATCATAGACTAAGTGGCTTATAAACAAGAGAAATTTATTTCTCAGAGTTCTGGTGGCTGGAAGTATGTTATTGGTTCTACTGAGAGACCTCTTCTGGCTTGCAGACTGCCAACTTCTCAATGTGTCCTCATATGGCAGAAAGAGAGGAAGCATACTCTCTTCATTCCTTTATGGGCACTGATCCCATTCATGAAAGCTCTATCTTCAAAACCTCATTTAATCCTAATTAATTCTCAAAGGCCCTACCTCTTACTACCATTCCACTGGGGAATAGAATCTCAACAGATGAATTTTGAAGAAAGCTAAACTTCACTCCATCAAAATTATTAAATTTTACCAAAATATCATCCATCATTTCATACATGATTTAATGTTTCAGTGATGATGCTGACATGG
>PVIA01018173.1:0-13535 GCA_004024845.1 Tonatia bakeri
CAATCCAGGACCTGCAGACTGAGGATGAGGAGGGGGAAACATTTCCTAGAGGGTACTGGGCCCCAGGAGAGCAAGAGTTCACATTCTAGACCCAGTTGTCTGGAGCCCACGTCTTCCATTTATTGGTACAGGGTCCCCAGGCCTGGGCACTCAGAGGTGATTGACTCCCTGTAATTACTTGAAGTTAAGAACCTCAGAGAGAATAGGAGAGGGGGTCAGTGTCAGGCTCCTGCAGGCGGGACGTCTGCCCTGTAGATGGACATGAAGCTCGGGGTCACGGGAAGTTTTGGGGACACAGTGGCAGGCAAGAAGACAGTCTCTTACCTATTTTCTCATTGGTACAACAGTGATAACCGTGGACTTGAGGAGAGTGGGAAGATTTGACACAGAGTGCCACCTGCAGAGTGGGTAGTCCCACCAATCTCTGCAGGATGCTGTGAACATTCAGTGAGCCTTGTGATCCTGGGCAAGTCTCGGTGTCCCTGGGGTGCTCAGTGTCCCCGTCTGTGCAGGGGTTATAGTCCTAGCTCCCACTCAGGGGTCTGTGAGGACAGAAGGGGATGTCTAGAAAGCCCCTAGTGGGCGGGTCAGGGAGTCACTGAGCATCGGTGCCCAGCAGGTGAGCACATGCACTGAGCCCCCTGCCTGGTCCCACATCCCAGCTCTGCCACTTCCTGGCCTGTGACCTCTGACTCATTGCTCCCCACACTGTCCCTGGTGTCCTCACCTGTCACTGACAGCACCGACCTCACAGAGCAGCTCTGAGGACTGAGTGAGTGAACGCATGTGCAGTGATCAGAGCGGTGTCTGACACGTAGTAGATGTTCAATGAGTGTGGGCTATGACACGCCAAAGACATAAGACCCTGGATGGGACACTTTCCTTAACATGCTTCAATATAGTGGGGCTGGAGGTGGGGTTCAGTGCCTTTCAACCTTGGCCACTCACTGGAATCACCTGGCTGTCTCCTAGGAATGGATTTAATTGCTCAGGTGTGGGCCTGGCAGCTGAATGTTTAAACTACCCGCGGGCTGCTAGTGCAGAGCCAGGGCAGAGAACCCTGAGCTAGATGTTCTCTGGGGTCACAGAGGAAACCTCATATTTTTTCCCCTGACGAAGGTGGCTCCCCCTGCTGCTGGGGCTGCGAGAACAACACCTTTGGGTGGTGGGGGTGCTTCAGAGTCTCATGTGCCAGAGACAGCTCCTCAGAGGCCCAAGAAAATGAGCCTGAGTGGAGGGGCAGGAACACCCTCCCTTGGAGCAGGCCAGGGCTGACAGTGGTACCCTGCTCTCTCCAGCCCTGAAGATGCACACCCAGACAACCTGTCAATCCAAGCTCCATGTCTGGGGACGCCCTCTATCTTTAAGCACCTGTGTGTCTGAGCAGGCTCTGAAATCCCACAAATACTCACTGCCCAGCCCCAGAGCCCTTCCTGCCCAACACACCAGCATGTCGCTGCCAAAATCTGCTCTCCTTTTTCAAAATGCTCCCAGCTTCTGCAAAGAGCTGATCTGCAGGAAAGGTCCTCAGATCTCCTGTGTGTTTTGAAAGTCAGTTCATCGAACTTGTTTCCTGAAGGGATCATTTTTTTTAAGGGAGAGAACCATAATTTGGTGTTTCTCTGACTTCTTCATCCAGGTTTTGCACGGCCACTGTGGGTGGCACGATTTGAGACTTTTCTTGGTGTTTCCACTATGCTTTTTTTTCTCCTTATTGCCTAAATAACAGGTGGTTTCAGAACTGGAAACACCAGGCCTTGTGCTAACAGTCATAGGTGTTATTTAGTAAGCAGCTACTATATGCCAGGGTCTATGTTTTACATTTGTCCTCACTCTTCTTATCAGGGTGGTGTTTTGATCCTCTTCAGACACGGGCTCAAGGATAAAGAACGCAGATGCTATAATTAACCCAAGTGCAGAGAGATGAGCCCTGCCCTTTGCTCCCTGTGTGCCCTTGGCCAGCCGGGTTCCCCTCTCAGCCTCCTCCCATTAGTGAGTCCACCAGGGCTGGCCTGCAG
Organism: Tonatia bakeri; assembly: GCA_004024845.1. NCBI lineage: Eukaryota > Metazoa > Chordata > Mammalia > Chiroptera > Phyllostomidae > Tonatia > Tonatia bakeri. The sequence goes on from PVIA01018173.1 coordinate 2,019, forward strand.
GGTGGTGGGAGGGTGAGCAGCTGAGGGGCAGAGGCATCAGCCCCTCGTCAGGAGTCCAAGAGGCTCCTGATCAATGGTAACTGATCCCAGCATCCATCCCCCAGTGACATCCAGGCTGCTGCTGTTCTTATGACTTGACTTATTCCAGTGACACCCCTTAACTATGTCCTCAAAATATTTGATGAGGTTTATGATGCAAGTTAGATATTTACAGATGCAAACACTTGTTAATATTTGCTGTCTGCCCAGTTAGAGGTAGTGCTGGGTAATGCTAACAATTTCAAGGCACCCTGCAGAATCTTTCTCCAGGAAGATACTGCTCTCGCCTTGGATTCTGTGGTGTGTGGATGCTTTCAGGACACGGGCGGAGTCCTGCCTGCTTCGTGGGCCTGTGTCTGCGCCTCTCCTAATTTACTAATGACTAAGAAAATGAGTCAGAGTAGAGCGGGTTGTGGGGCTGGGTCAAAAAGGTGAAGGGATTAAGAAAAAAAAAGACCAAAAAAAAAAAAAAAAACAATTAAAAAAAAAAACAAAGACCTCGTAGACACAGACAACAGTGTGCTGATGAGCAGAGGGGCAGGGGAGGGGGCGGTAGGAGGGACAGTGGAGACGGAAGGGGTTTTCACTTGAGACGGCGAGCACACAATACGACATACAGATGATGTGTTATAGAACCGTACACCTGACACCTACATAATTGTACTAACCAATGCCACCACAATAAATTCAATAAATACATAAATAAAATTAATCATATTTGGCTTTCTCAGCACTCACTGAACTTGATTTTCAACCCAAAACTGAGAAGACCCCAAGTTCAGAAAAATATCCCATTACCCCCTCCCTTTGCAATGCAGGGCCTGGCACGGATTCGCCCCTATGGGAATATGTGCGGACAGGATGAAAACCAGGGAGTGGACTCATAAATACCTGACAGAGAGTTCTGGATGTAAACCAAGTCCAGATTCAAAATAGATTTCTGTCTGTTTATTTTTGTGAAGCATCTTCTGTTTTACTCAAAGCAAAACAGCTTCCATTGTCCGATTTCACCCTCCCTGCAGCCCGGGAAGGAGGAGTGCCTGCTGTCCCCTCTCACACACGGGATGGGATGTACCCAGGCCGCACCTCTCCTCAGCTGCCAGCCTGTTCCACTCCGTGGGGTCCCGCCCCCACTGCTTCCCTTACATTCACTCTGTGAACACTGTCTGTGAGGTCGGGGATGTCAGGGAGGCCAGACAGGGGGGTCAATAGGAAGAGGGAGAGCGCTCAGTACTGTTGTTCCCAAGCCCAGATGGGTGGGAGGTCACCTCAGGGGGAAGGAAGGTGCATTTTGAACTCAGGCCTGGAGCTGCCTGTGGGTCCTGCCCCTCACTCAGGGTTCACCTCTGGGGACCCGAGTGTCCTACCCTGTAGGATGAGGATGATGACACGCCCTCCCAGCATTGTTAGAGAAAATAATTGTTATAAAAAATAATAATATGAGAAGGTTCTTGACAGTGTCATATGATTTTCATTGGTGGTGATGATCACAATTGTGTTTATTTTTCATTGTGCTCCTTTTAAAGCCCAGCCCTCTCCCCCCGTGGTGTCAGCCCCCACGGGCAGGGCCACACCTGGGCAGACAGTGAGCTTCACCTGCAAGTCCCACGGCTTCTCCCCCAGGGACATCGTCCTCAGATGGTTCAAAGACGGGAATGAGCTCTCAGACTCCCAGACCACTGTGGACCCAGAGGGAGACAGCCCTTCCTACAGCGTCTCCAGCACAGCCAGGGTGCGGCTGGCCCAGGGGGATGTCCACTCCCAGGTCATCTGCCAGGTGCAACATGTGACCCTGAAGGGGGGCCCTCCTCTTCGTGGGACTGCCAACCTGTCTGAGACCATCCGAGGTAGATGCCCCTCACACTCAGCCCATGTCTGGCTCCTCCCCTGCAGCCTGCTCCTCCCTCTGCCACTTGCTCCAGAGGGTGATTTCCCTGGAATCTAATTCCGGACAGTCCTTCCCATCACCAGGCCCTGGAGGTGCCTGTCACTCACCACTCTTTAGTGGCAGTGACCAGGGGAACACCTGCCACTCTACTTGGTAGTTTCATCTGCTTTACCAAGAGCAACTCCAATAACTGAGCACCTACTATAGACCTGGCCACTATGTGCTTGGTGGTTTCATTTATTTTGCTCCAGTGATTATGTTCCAACTGCATGTCAGAGCTGTGCTTGGTGATTTCACTCCTATTACCCTAATAGCGACTCCCAGTTCTTGAGCACCTACTGTGTGCAGGACACTGTACTTAGTGATTTCATTTACATGCAAAGCGAGCCCTGAGTTCTGAGCACCTGCTGCATAACTAGCACTGTCCTGGGTGACCCCTTGCTGTGGTGGGGCAGCTACGTTATGGGCCCCTCCTCTGTGACCTGTGTGTCCACGAGGTCAGAGCCTCTGCCCTGTGCTGTTTCAGTTCCGCCCACCGTGGAGGTTTCCCGACACACCGGGTCAGAGAACCAGGTGAACGTCACCTGCCAGGTGAAGAACTTCTACCCCCAGCGCCTACAGCTGACCTGGCTGAAGAACGGAAATACGTCCCGAGCAGAAACGCCCTCAACCCGCACAGAGAACAAGGATGGGACCTTCACCTGGAGGAGCTGGCTCCTGGTGAACTCATCTGCCCGCGGGGAGGCCGTGGAGCTCACCTGTCTGGTGCAGCATGATGGGCAGCCAGCCGTCAACAGTACCCTCACCCTGGAGGCCTCCCCTAACCCGAAGGACCAGAGCGCAAATGGACCCTCTGGTGAGGCCTCCACCCCGACTGACCAGCTCTATTTAAATTTTATCATTTTTTAATGTTATAAGTATTCATTCATGCTTACTATAGAACAATCTAGAAGTCGGTAGATAGAAAGTAGGATTTTGAAGTGAGCTCCCCTCCCCCAAACCCCAAACCCCATAGTCAGCACTGGTAGGAGTTTGGTACGTGTCTTCATAGATCTTTTGACGTCAGTATGCGTTAAAGAAAGAGGGAGGGATAGAGGGAGTCCATGCTGCTCCCTGCCCCCTTGGTGTCTTCACCCAGCAGTCACTGCGCTCACCGTGCTCGTCGGCCCCGCCCCCTCCCCCCCCTCACCTGGGCCCTGTCGCCGTGGCTGCCACTGCCAGACTGCCCCCGCAGGGAGTGGGTGGGGCTTCAGGATGTGTGCGGTTTTTCCCAAGTCTAATCCCCGCTGCAATCAGTGTCCTTGTACGTGTTCTGTCTCGTGTGCAGCCATCTCTGCAGGACGGTTTTCCAAAGTGTGTTTCTAGGACAAAGTGCGTGCTGGTGTAGATGATGGTGATGCGTCTCTCTTGTGGGGGAGTGCAGGGTGTCAGGGTGGCACTTTCTCAGCCCCTCCCAGTGTGTTGTTGTGTTTCTCTTTCTTCAAATGGCAGCACCTGGTTGGCATTTCAGTGCCACCACGGAAGGTTCTGCCACCTGTCGTTAGCATGGCTATGCCTTCTCCATAGTAGGCCCTTTGAGCAGATTATACATTAGAACAAAGGCCGTTTCTTCCATGCATCCTTCAAGGGAACAGGGAGTTCTAAAGGAATTTTGTGACCCTGTCAAGGTGTCCCCTTTAATGTCACTGAGGCCTGGCTTTCATAGGGTGAGCTCTGCACTGGGACACAGGATGTGCGGATAAACCTCTGGCTCTGTGGCAGACCTGCTGGTGACTGTGGACAAGTCAGTGCCTCTCTCAGGGCCCCTCTGCTTACACACGGCCGTGCTGAAGGGGAGAAGCTCTGTGGCCCTACCTTTTGAGTCCCAGCTGCTGGGAATCATGGCAACGCGGCTTCAGGCCGTGGTACATGGCCTGGTACACAGTAGGTATTCAGGAAGTAATAGTTTTAGAAAGGATGAGAGAGTTGGCTGTTCGGTCAGTGACTGAGTTGTCCCCAGAGCTATCCGATGTAGTGAAGATTATTCTTGGCCTCAGGGACCCAGGAGGAAGCCCGTGTGTGGAGGTCTAAGTGACTTGCTCAAGGCCACACAACCAGGGGTGCTGAGCTGAGTCCACGTGTCTGCAGCTCGGCCCTGTCCCCTGGGGTCAGAGCCCCTATGCCCAGGTTCCGGGCACGAATCAGCGGACAGACCCTGAGGGGTCTCCAGAGCCCACTAGTCACCGGCATGTCTGCCCCTCCTCTGTCCCCCTTGTGACTCTGAGTTCCAGATGGACCTGTGCCACCACATGGCCACCCTGGTCCACTCAGATGAGGAAGAGCGTGTCTCTGTCCCTCGGGAGTGACGTCCGTGCCCACGTCCTGCAGCCCGGTTTCCACTCTGGTCTCAGCACCAAACAGTTTCCCTCCTGGCACCTCGGCGTGGTTTGTGCACTGCCGCAGTTCACCCTCCTGGGGACGTGGGTGCAGAACCGTGAACGTGCCCAGGTGGCTCGGGAAACATCCGAGAAGACCCAACCAGGTGTTCTCAGTTAGTGACACCCATCTGGCATCAACAGAGGTGGTGGGTTGTGATTTTCTTTGTTTCTAATCTGCGTGCACGAAGCCTCCATTCTGTCTTGTCCGTAGACAACGGCACCAACTTGAATAATATCTTCATTGCGGTGGGCGTGGTGTGTGCCTTGCTGGTGGCCCTGCTGATTGCTGCCCTCTACCTCCTGCGAATCCGACAGAAGAAAGGTGAGTGGATTACCTGCTTCCTCCCCAAAAGTTTGCTCCCAGGCTGTCGTTGCCAGGGGCAGAGGCCACAGCAGTGTTCAGATTCGGCATAGCTCAGGCCAGGAGGCTGTCTGGTCACTGGCAGTCATGAGAAAAGAGCCCAGCGGCAGCAGTGCCCTGGCGGGTGGGACAGCTTCACCAGGCTGGAACCTGGGTGGGTCCCTCTGGGGTCTTCCTCTCATGGGAGCAAGATGGCCACCTCTGCCCCAGGCCTCACCTCTTCAGGGACTGCTGTCAAGGTGGGAAACACGGAGCTGCCAGGGTGGCAAGAGGGTCCCAAGGAGGAAATAGTATTCCCAGGAACCCCTGCAAACATTTGCTGTCCACTTACCTGCCCAGGCTACTAGCCTCTAAGCAGGAGGCCAGAAGGGTGTTGGGGTACTATCACCCCCTCCCTGCATGGCTGTTGGGAGGACACAGCAGGTGACTACATGGAAAAGTTTAGGACAGTACCTGGGCCACAGTGAGTGCTCGATAAGTATTAGCTCCTGTGGTCAGCATTGTATGTGAGGCCAGAAGCATGAGCCGCCTCCCTGGAAAACTCCCCTCACAGGAGGTTGCAAGTTCAAATACAGGACATCATGCCTGTGCGCGCATGTGCGGTATGTGGTTGTGTAGTTCCCACTGTGGCGAAGCCTCTGACTTTGGAGCCAGACAAACCAGCGTTGCTATAGGTTCTGAACCATCAGTTTGGCCCCCACAAGCCTCAGTTCCCTCACCTGTAAAATGGGCACAGCAGTGCCTGCGTTGAAGGGTAGTTACGAAACCAGGGAAGCTCACGGGAAATAACAGCTCTGACGCATTCTAAGGCCTCAGAAAATACAAGTTTTCTTTCCTACTTTCGAAGGAAACAATTTTAAGCCAGTGTGTCTGAAACTTATTTGACTACAAGTGATAGAAATACATTTCATGTGTCAACCCGACACATACGCACCCCAAGAGATAAAATTAGACTCTGGTATTTTCTTTTTTGTCATCTTCTATACCGAGCTCTCTTACAAATGCTGGCGGTGAACTGCCACATGCCACAGCCCGCAGAGTGCAAGGTGCTGTCCTTGGCTGCCTCTCTGTGCCTGACCCCCAGGCTGGGCTGCAGGGAGCATGCTGTACCTCAGCCCCCCATCTCCTCTGCACCCCTCCTCCTCTGCCTCCAGGGTGCCCCTCCCTCCTGGGCTGGCTGGAAGGTCATAGCTATGAGAGCTGGCTGGGCCTCCAGCTTCCCTATGTCTCTAGAATGTGGAAGAACGCCTGTCAGTGATCTACCCACTGGTTTTCCTAACATTCCTGGAGAACCCCACACAGGAGGGACTCCTTGCCCACCAAGAGTGACAAGCCAGCGCATTGGATGGAGCGTTCACATTGGCTATTAGTGAAATCCTGCCCCTCGTCCATGGCCTCATCCCTCGGCACCATGTCACTCCCGGCATGTGTGAGCTCATTATGGGGGGCTTAGGCCTCAGCGGCCGGGTGTTCCAGGGGAGGAGTGGGGCCTTGGAGAGCTGCAGACCTGGGTGCAGACCACCCAGCCCCTAAGTGGTGGGTCTGTACGTGTGCAGAGCCCAGCTCTCAAACACAGGCTCCGGGGACAGTGACAGCCAGCACTCACTCAGCCCTTCGGATGTGTCAGGCACCGTTCTCACCACAGACTTCTGTATTATTAACCCTATTTTACAGGTGATCAAACTGAGGCATAGGAAAGCCACAAAACTCACTCAGGGCCTCATACCTGGTAAATGGTGGGTCCAGATTCAAAACCTTGGCAGTGGGTCTCCAGGGACCACTCGGTACATCACTTCTACTCTCGTGAGATGCCCCCTTCTCTCTCCTGGGTCCCTGGAAGGGCCCACCCGTCCCTCTACCTCAATGCACTGAAACATCTTCATTTCTGTTCTACCAGTTACCAACTGTGTGACTGTAAGGAGTCACCCAGTGTCTTTGGTGTGAAATGGGGGTGATCAGTCGTTGAACTGCCTGACACATCTCGTGGCCCAGCACTTGCCACCCTCAGTCTCCATTCAGACGTTAGATGCTGAGCTATGACCTTCCAGCTGGTACCCGCTCACCCAGAAATCCAAGCACCTGCCCAGGCACCATGCATTAGCCTGGCAGCAAGAAGTTCTGCACCACGGCAGCCTCTGGCCTGCTCCCACAAAGTGCAGAGCACATCTGAGCATGTGTGTTGCTTTTTAATTACAATTTTGCAGTGAAATTCGAGTTAAGTGGTGGCACAACCCTAGCAGCTTCTCTGTGGGATGCCCCATATCACAGGTTTAAAAATCTCTGCACCAGATGGATCCCTTCTTTCCTCCTAAGATCCTTTTGGGAAAGTGGTGACATGAAAATAAATGAGTGTCCAGCCCAGTCCTTTGAGTGAGAGAGCTGAAACCCAGGCTCAGAGGGGAAAATAGCCCACCTAGGGTCACATAGTGAGCTAGGCAGCAGCAGCAGTGGGGGGACTCACGCCTGCTCCCCCAGCTCACAGCCCCGCTGGAGTCTGTCCCCCAGCAGTGAAAGGCTGTGACTGGGACCTGGGCTGATGCAGGGCCTGGGGGAGGAGTGTGGGAAACCCAGACCAGAGCTAGCGCAGGGCCCCTTGAGGCTGAAGGCTGCATGGGGAGCTGACCTTTGGCAACTCCCAGAGGTGGGAAAGTGGGAAGGACCAGCTCCTGGTCTTCCTCAATGGACGATAATGGAGCACCCCACTGGGGTGATCGTGGGTGCCCTATGGTTGGGAGGGTAGGGTTTCAACTGTTTCTCCCACTGTCACTGGAGGCAAACCTTGCCTCCTCCTGCCAAAGTTACATAAGAAAAGTAAGCATCCAGGTTAAGTCACTGGCTTTTGTTTCTTTTTTCTTTCAGCCAAGGGCTCCACTTCTTCTACAAGGTGAGTGCCTCCCAGACTGGGGCGCTTTTACGATTGTTATCTAGCTGTTTGGCAGCCCCGGAGCTGAAAAGCATAATCCACAGTGAGTGGGACCCTCACACCCGGGCCAGTCAACCTTTCTGTGTCTTTCCTTTGTGAGCGCCTGGTGCCAGGTCCGTTTTTAATTACTGTCTCAAATGAGGGGATTTGAGGGGATTTCCGTGCCCAGAGGCACCGAGTTCTTGCCTGCTGGCCACAGACAGCGAGACTTACAAAATCCTGTCTGGATGGTGGCAGAAGCCTCTTGCATACACCATGCCCAGATCTGAGTTGTACACTTTGCCCTTTCCTTCGGTCATTAAATATTTGTCGAGTGCCTTGGCACGGGCGGCCCTGGGAGCGCTGGGCTGGGCGGACAGAGAGCATCTCTGTGCCCTCCCAAAGCCCGTGCCCTGGTCAGAGGCTAAGGCGATGACATTGTGTCACAGATAGTGCCTTGGTTTGTTGCTTCATATTTTCAGTGATTTTTCCTGAGTCCCTACTGTGTGCCAGCTCTGTTCTGGGTGCTGGGGATGCAGCATTGACAAAAAGCAGCCCAGACCTCAGTGGGGCTCCAACACCAGTGGGAGAAGCAGCGTAAGGGTAGAGGTAAAATGATACATCATGTCGTGTCAGGAGGTGACGAACCAGACAGAGCAAAGGGGTGGAGATTTATGGCGGGGCCCCCGAAGTGTGAGCAGGCTGCGGAGGTAGGCAGCTGTGAAGCAGAGGTGTGTGCCGGCGGGAGAGCAGGTGTGGCCGAGGCCCCCGGGCCAGGAGGCCTGTGGCTGGGGCAGAAGGACTGAGAGGAAGGGTGGGAGGCACCCGTCCACAGGCTCTTCGCTGAAGCCCAGGCAGCCAGAAGTGCTCCCCATCCAGACTTTTGGGCTTTAGGGAAGCCCCCAATGTCCAGCCCCACAGAATAGAAGCAGCACCCACAATCTACTACACAGATGCACCTGCTTGGGAATAAGTGAGCGTCTGCACTAAGAGCAGTAAGTAAAAACCATGAACAGCTTCGTGTTGGTTTAGGTCAGGTTTTGCCACCCAGTGGATTGTGCAGGTTTTTTACCTTTCTCAGCTTTGCGGGTCTCTGAATCATGGGGCAGGACCTGAGGGTCTGGAGCGCAGGCAGCGGTCCAGGGCCTGTGGCCGCCAGGACCTCGGGCTTTACTCCGGGGGAATGAGGAGCCATGAGAGGGAAACAGTCTGGCTTTTGTCTTAGAAGTGTCACCCTGAGGGTGCTGTGGGGACCCGGCTACAGGGGGTGAGGGTGGAGGCAGAGGGGCCAGGGAGGCGGCTTCAGCAGTGGTTCGAGCAGGGGATGGTGGCCTCGGCCCAGTGGTGGGATGGGCCGAGAAATGGTCAGATTCCGGATATATTTTGGAGGTGTAGGGAAGAGGACTAGCTGATGGATTGGATGCAGAGTCAAGGACAATTCCAAGGGTGGGGCTGGGGGGCGGCAGTGCTGTGTGTGCACACCAAGTACGCTCTTTTGCAAGGGCATGACTTGGCTTCCATCCTTTACCTAAACATCTTCGGTGGCTCTCATGGCCCTCGAGATAGTCCTGATGCCTACTGAGGCCCTCAAGCCCCTCGTGGTCCGGCCCCTGCTGACACAGACAGTGTCACTCCTGGCCACTCCCCAGCATTCGCATCCTGTGGCCCAACCATCCTGCACTCCCTGTGGTGGCCTCTCTCCCAGACAGCTCCCCCACTCCTGCTCACTCACCACCCAGGGCCTCCACAACTCCAGGGCCCAGCGGTCTCAGTGGGCTCTGTGAACAGCGCCCCCTGGAGTTGTGCAACACGGAAGCTAGAGTGGGCACCTGTCCTTTCACCTGGTTACCTCCTGCTCTTCCTCTGGGCTCCGCAAGGGCATTATCTCCTCCAGGATCGGGAGTCTCTCGAGTGAACTGTCCTGGTGCCCCTGCTTCACATGCTGGTGTGTTCTCTGCGCTTGTCCCCAGATTGTAGCCCACCCCCCCTGAGGGCAGGATCACGCCCCTCACGTTCGCTGCTGAGAGCTGCTGAACGTGGCACTGGGCGTGGGATGCAGTAGGTGCCCTGTGAAGGTTTGTTGATTGAATGATTGAATGAATGAATGAGTGAATGAGTGAATGAAGGCCATCCCAAACCACTGCGGCAACATCCATCTCCTCCTCCTCTGAATCCCTGAAACTTCCCCTCAGTGGCTTCACAGCCCCAGATGTGCAAGTGTCTCTCTTTTTTGTTTTGTTGTTATTATTGTCATTACTTTTGATTTGCCTTATCTCCCCAATTAGACAGTAAGTTCTGGAAGAAAAGGGCAGTGTCAATAATAATGACGATAACAGCATCAGCAGCTAACATTTATTGAGTGCTCACTGGTCCCGGGAACCCCTCCACGCCTTTGCCTGTATAAGCCCGAAGGTGATTTTAATTATCGCAAAAACCCTATGATTTACTATTATCCTAATTTAATTGAGTAGTGGTTCTCAGGCTTGAGTGTGCGGCAGAATCCTCTGGAGGGCTCGTTAAAACAGATATCTGGGCCCTGCCCCCGGAGTTTCTGATGCAGAATTTGTATCTCTAACAAGTTCTCAGGTGGGGCTCACACCACTGTTCCCGAGCCAGCCTTGGAGAACCCCTTTCTAGAAGGTTTTTATTGCCCCTGTGTGTGACGGAGGAAACTGCAGCTCAGAGGAGGCCTGTGACGCTCGTTCCCCAGGTCCCACAGCCAGTGAGTGCGGGCACTCGACTCCCTCCGGCCTCTCTGACACGGAGGCTGACGCTCTGTATCTGCGCCCTGCCTCTTGCTGCCTATTTCTCCTTCCCCGGAGAAGCTAGCCATTTTCCGCCTGTTTTGTATTTTTCCAGTGCGAGGCTACACAGGGAGCCGGCCGATTGCTTGCTCCCTTTCATCTCTCTAAACCAAAGTGATAGCTCGCAAGCGGTAATGGTGGTTTCCCATGTCGCAGCCGCTTCCGCTGGGCTGGCCGGGATCAGACGTTTTTCAGAGGAGGCTGGCATGGGTAGCGCCGAGCACCACGGGGAGGGTGCCAAGGGGGATGCCGCCACTTTGAGCTCAAAGGGCCCTGCAGGCTGCAGAGCCGCTGCAGGGACTGGCTGTGTGCGACTCCCTAGGTCAGGCACGCACAGGCAGAACACAGTCTGCAGTATCCCCCAGCTCAGACGGCGGCAGAACGTGCCTGCTCCCTCAGTTGGGCACCGGGTGCATTCGGTCCACCGTTTGTTCGCCTGTCAGACATTCTCTGAGTTTATGCTCAGAATATTTAGGGCTTCCCTGATACTTTCATTTATTCATTTGACTGAGCCCAGCTCGGTGCCAGGCCTTGAGCTGGGGGATTGCAAAGGGGAGCAAAGAAAGACGCTAGCCCCAATCTCGTGGCACTTCTGATCGGAGGGGAGAGATGGTCATTCATTCCTTCATTCATCCCTCAAATGTTTACAGCTTGCTGACGATGTGCCAGCCCATTACCGGTGTCAGGACTCCAGTGAAATAGATGGGCCTAGCCCTTGCCTGCATGAAGCCCACGGTCCATTGGGAGGCAGGTGACCAAACCAGCAGGGAGGTTAATACACAGCGTGATGCAGGTGTCGATGAAATCAAATAAAGCTGGGCACAGAGCTGAGCAGGAGGTGGGGCCTGGTGGGTGATCAGGGAAGGCTTCCCTGAGGAGGTGACGTTTAAAGGATAGCTGAAGGACAAGAAGGCATGAGTCATGGGGATATCTGGGGCAAGAGTGACCAGTGGACCGGGCAGAGGGAGCAGCTGGTGGCAAGGCCCCAAGGAAGGAGCAGGTGGGGATGTTCGTGAGCATGGAGGAGGCCAGGGCAGCTGGAGTGCAGTGAGCCAGGGGGAGAGAGAGGGGAGACTCGGGGCAGGTCACGCGGCCCTCACCCCTCA
>PVIA01018174.1:0-13544 GCA_004024845.1 Tonatia bakeri
CACCACCCATAGTCATGTCATCTTCTGTCACCACGTATTTGGCCCCCTTTACCCTCTAGCAATCCCCAACCCCCTTCCCTGTAGTAACCACAGTAATTTTGTCTGTCTGTGCCTCTGAGTTTTAGTTTTCTATCCCACATATGAGTGAAATCATATGGGTCTTAGCTTATCCTGACTGACTTATGTCACTTAACATACTATTCTCATGGTAACAACATGGATGGATCTTATATAACTTTTAATACTTTTCATTGACAAAAATCTTAATGAGCTCCATTGACCAGAGACTGAAGTCAACTTTGACTTAACCTCTTCTTTGGATACTGTATATTTCTAGTTATCTTCCTTTGTTTTTCTCTCAATCTTTTGTTTTTAGTTACAAAGTTATAGCTCTAGTAGTGGTTCTTATAATGTGGAAATCATTACCTACCTGGATGCCTTGCAAATCCATTTTACACACTGTGGATATTTCTCTGGTAACATCACTCTCAATTGAAAATGTCTTAATTTACTGTCTAGTGCTCATCCAAACATACCCATAATAATTTAAAATTAAGAATTTATCACACTAAATTTTGACCTAACTTTTCTATTTTCTTCTTCCCTCTTAAATTAGTTCTATATTCCCTATGAATCAGTATATGCTTTTTGCTCAGAGGCATCCTTTTTTAAGTCTGAATTACATATTACCTGTTAAAAAGTGACTTCCTTAATTTAACTCTAGCCAAATTTAATATATTTCTCCTTTCAAATATTTTAATTTATTTTTGTTTTTCCAAAAATACTTGTGTATATTTATGCTTGGAGATCTTATGTACATACATAGTTTACTTTCAGTTTGCAGAAAAATACTTCATTTGATTGGTGTCTTAAAAACAAAGCAGTTGCTGAAAATATCAGTATATTATTTTAGATGTGTTGAATGAGTGACTATGGTTACTGTGCCTATGAAGCAAATTATTTCAGAATGAAAAAAATTGTATAACTTTGTATAACTTTCACAAATCTTTTTTCCAAGCTTGAATATCCAGGTTCATTTCCCCTTAGAATGGCATAATTTGTTTCCTCTTGAAATATACACATATATCACCTCAACATCAGTCATTTATCTCTCACTCCTCTAATTATCTTGATCAAATCATTCCTACCCAAACTTTTCTTTGGAATGAAAATTAAGTAAGCTAAAATGACCTTAATTATAATTTATATATTGTGGGCATAATACAATATATTGTATCATATATAAAAATTAAGTAAAAAAGAAAATGAAGCATAGTAAAAATCTAGGATCCTCAATATCTACATCACTTGAAAGTATGTAACTGTTTTTTGTTTAGTTTTTGTTTCATAATCATAAACTTAACTCAGCAATCCAGCTGAACTTGGAAAGGGTAAGGAAAACATGGAACCCAATAAACTGAGGCAAGAACACAAAAATAATAGAATATTCCAAGCAGATGGGGGTGAAGGGGTACTTTCCTAAGGCACAGAAGGGAAGGCCTGGTGGTTAAGATAAAACACAAGTCAAATTTATTAGAGTTCTCCACAGTCAGTAATCATGATCTTGCTGGTCTTGCCATTCCTGGATCCACAGAGCTCCATGGCTGTCACAACATCCATGTTATCTTTCACCTGGCCTAAGACCACAGGCTTGCCATCCAGCCACTCAGTCTTGGCAATGCAGATGAAAAACGGAACTGTTTGTGTTGGGTCCAGCATTTGCCATGGACAAGATGCTAGGGCGTGTGTGCTTCAGGATGAAATTCTCATCATCAAATTTCTCCCCGTAGATGGACTTGCTGCCTGTGCCATTGTGGCATGTGAAGTCACCACCCTGACACATAAATCCAGGGATAATTCTGTGAAAGCAAGAAGCTTTATAACCAAATACTTTCTTTCCAGTGCTCAGAGCACAAAAGTTTCTTGCTGTGTTTGGATCTTTATCTGCAAACAGTTCAAAGGAAACATGGCCCAAGGGCTTGCCATTAGCTTCTGTGTCTAAGAACACTGTGGGGTTCACAATGGCTGGGCATGGGAAGATCGGAGGCTGAGGCAGTGTCTGCAAGGCAGGGTAAGTAACTTTTCAAAAACTCCACCAAAGTCACTTTTTCTGGCTATGCTATCTTTCTTTAGATTTTTCATGTGTTATGATATTTTACTGATTTATGTTTATTATACTTACTTGTTTTGCAACAGTATTTTCTCATTGTTTTATTGCAAATATGTATTCAGTTATTTTCTATTAAATAGGCTTTGAGAGATGATGAAAAAAATGTTCTTTATTTCTGACTTTCTTTTCCAATAGAAAAATGTGTTATAAATTCCAAAGAAATTTATTTACAAATAAATGTTAAAAATACCATAAGTGGTTAGGAGTCTTTTGAAGAGGAGCCAAGGACATACTTATATAAGAAGATGAGGAAGCAAAGAAGGAAACTGTTGGCTTGGCTCTACCTTAAAGCGTAGTTGTCATTTGTGAATGATCATCCTTACCATTTTTATTTTATAACCTTGAGGCATTTACACACTTTGATTTTGGGTTGCTTAGTAGGTGTTACAGAATTAGAGCCACTTCAGCCTAATGGCCTCTTTGTTTAATTAATTAAAAGATGAAAAACCTCAATATTTTATTCAGCTTATGAGGAATATTCCATAAGAATGTATGAAATTTTTTTCAGCATCAGTCAGTAGTGACTGACTGATGAACATAGTGAACATAGTGATTGTATAAATGTGAAAAATATGAATAAAAAGTACATTTATTCATCACATTTATCATATGGCAATTTATACCATTCACACATTCAACAAATTCAAAAGAAATTATTGTTACTAAACAAATACAGATTTATTTTGTAGTTCTAAATGCTTATAATCTCTAGTGAAATAGTCCATTAGTTCTTCTTTGAAATGAACAGAAGAATGCTTAAAAATGAAATGAAGATAGCTAAACCATTTAACTATAATACTTGCTTATAATGTTAAATATAGACTAACATTTTAATCTTTAAATTATCTTTATAATTATAATGTATTTTCAAAGTCACTCATTAATTTTCCAGTTTTGATAATGTACTCTAGTGAGATTTACTATTAGGGGGAAAGTGGGTGATAGGCACTATTTTTACAATTTCCTATGAGTCTATATTTGATTCAAAATAAAATGCTTTTTAAAATAAGTTATAAAACAATTGTATTACTCTCTTCAATTTCTGTTCTTAGTTACTTGTTATGAAATGAGTTTGTATGTATACACCACATACCAAAGCTCATGATTTTGAGTGTTTAAGGATGAACATACTTTATTACAAGAGAAACAAATGGTCCATTTGTAGTTATTCTTTTCATTTGACATTTCTCTGCAGTCTCTTTGTTTTCCAAAAACTGTATATGCTGACATCATTTTTGATGGAAGGGCAAGGCTGTTGGAGATGCATGCCAGGTTTGAAGACAGAAATGCCATTTTCCTTCATCCTGTTCTTCCTGCCCTTGCTGTGTCTGATTCACCTTCATTCTGTGAAGCAGAGGTTACAAGCTGTGTGACTGACAAGGGAAAATGACCCTTGGAGTGAATTACATAATACATCCTCAGATGCCTTCATAGTCAGCAAAACCACTCCTCCAGGTCAGAGTGATGTATTTGCTATGTGTCCTGTCAAATTTTACCAAGGCTTCTTGACTTCATTTCCCACCTTTGGAAGAGTCGATATAGTAGAAACTGGGGTGTTATAGATAGGTAGTAAAGCACACATATTCACACTGGCAAGTAAAAGTGAAAATTAAATTGTTTTGTAGAGTGTAAAACACACTGGACCCTCAGCAGTTTCAATCACGTACGGCTTTCACAGGTGTTGGGAACCACCCTGCCTGGTATCAGAAGCTGTAACCCCCACTAAGGCTGAGGGAAGACCATGGACCGTAAGCCAACAAGGAGACAAAAGCTTATCTCCGTGGCAGGAGCCCCGCTTCTGCTCCTTTTACTTCACCCTGCCTGGCCCCCAATGTTTGGTCCGTTAGCCAATGACGGGTAAGATTCCCCAAGGGGGGGACTACCTAAGACAGGCACGATCACATGGGAGACCCCAAGGAAGGACTTTGAGGGCTACAGCAAAAAGGAGTTATGGGCCCTCACCCCTCGGCTTTGACAAAGCCTGCGTCCTCATGGTCTGCGAGAAAATCTTCTAATTTCTTGGCTGCCTTAGTTCCCTTGCTCACCTAAGCCTGAAACAATGACAGGGTGGTGCAGCCCTGTACTAGAAAGGGCGAGTTCCCTGGGTGATTAGGTCTAAGAAAGAATATGTAAAATCCTGTGAAACCTGCTTTGTTTAGAATGCTCTCAATTAAATGATAAAGGTCCAAGGAAGAAGTAAGTTTGTTCCTTTAAGTCTTTTACAGCTCTTTGACCCTGACTCAAAATAGGCCCTCAGACTTCCTTGTTGTCTATTGTTTGATACTTTCTTCCTGGCAATGAGTAATGAGCTTTACCTGAATTCTTATGCAAATGAACCCCATAAAAGTTTGCTCGGGTGGGGGAACAAGGTGCTCCCTATTAGGGAGAGTGGCCGTTTCATCCCTGTTTCTCCACAGGACTTGGTTGTCTCTGTGTATGTTTTTCTTGTGTTTCGACGGGCCATCTGCAGCATTCTGTGGTCACTGCCGGTTGGTGACTGCGACACAAAGGCCTCACAACAGACCTTGCTGCCAAGAACTCCAATCTTCACGTTGTAAATCAGGCATTTTGAAATAATTCTTGTAAAATATAAAAAAATAAAAGCAGTAGAAACACAAATGCATCATGATTGTTTACTTTCTAATCTGGAAGAAAAGAATGGTCTATTTGTTTCATAGTGATTGTTACTATTTGGTGCCTGTTACATATAAAACAACAATAGTTATGAGTGAGGTGTCATTAATTATAACTTAAAAATAAATGTCCTATGTATCAATTACCTTAATAAACTTAAAAATATCTCATATTTGAAGTGAAAGCTATTTTCTAAAGTTGTGAGGACTAATTAATGTTTGTACTATTGTGTTAATAAATGATACTAGCTAAATATTTAACATTGAGTGTTAATGCATTTACTCTGAAGGTACTTTTTACTACTCAGGGACTTTGCTCACTCCCTTTTGTTTGATGTTTGTTTGATTTTTAGCTATCAGGGGTAACAGAGTTAAGTTTCAGCTATGACAATATTATTGCCTTTGTTTAATGTAAAAACCTGTCTGTAGAGAGTGTGCCCTCAAAAGACTTAATGCAAATGTTTAAAAAAGAGAGATAAAAGAAATTGATAGAGAGTCCTTAAAAACTTTGCTTAGAGTGGTTGTGAGTAGTATTACTGAGTGCTGTACTTGGGAAACAATCAGGAAGCTATCAGTTCAACTTCTCTTGTTTGAGATGTGGAATAAATATGGGTTAACTGCCTTCAAAACAAGTGTGTCTGACTCACTATCTACAGAAAATCCCAGGTATAATCAATTGTAGTAATAGAAATTGTGTGTGTGCGTGTGTGTATTTCTACTCTACAAGCATCATTTGGGGAATTTTTTGTTTGTTATTTTTGAGTGTTAACACCATGTTTTCCTTTAATCCAGATTCTAATGAAATATTAATAGAGTATACGCATGGTGATTATGTTTTAAAAGTGTAACATCTAAATAGTGTAATGAAGTTATCCATAAAATAAAATGCACACTTTCACTTTTTAACATTTAGCTTAAACTAGAAAACATACTGTAACCTAGCTATAAAAATTGTTTAAGCAGGGTAGGGTAGTAAATTATACTAAAATTATTATTTTTTTACTTATTCTAAGTTTAGTCATATCTATTGTTTTCAAGTACTATCTGAGCATCTTGTGCATATTACTTGTCATGAAAAAACTGATAAATGTGGGACTATTATGCCTTTTTAGAGTTGAAGATCTGAGACTAAGTTCATTCAAGGTTATTCAGCTAGTAAAAGACAGAGTGGGGCTTTCACCTAGACAGGTGGCTCTAGGATCCATGTACTTAATCAAAATAACATGATAAACCTGATCATTATACTAATTGCCTTTATAGCTAGTGTTCACTGAGAAATTACTGTATAGAAGGATGACTTCTCAGAATTATGTGCTGATTTTCTCACTTCGTCTCATTACAAATTGCCGAAGTTGATTCTGTTATACTCATTTTACAGTTAGAAAAATTGAGGTTTATGGAGGCTATATAATTTGTGCATCTCCTTAACCAATAGTTTTACTTTACTATTGTGATATTTATTTATGTTCAGATCACTAGTTATAAATTGTGCTATAATATATCCACATGACAATTATTATTATCCATAATAATTTATTAATTCAGCCAGCCCATGCTATGTATGTGTTAAACAATGAGAATACAATGATAAATAAAGGGGGATTGTGGATGCAGATGCATGTTTATCTTCTCAGTCATGATCTTTTTATAATTAGTGCTATATAGAAATAAATGTGCTATGGAAGAACAAAGGAGGGAGTGATTTATCCTGCTAAAAGGATAAGTCACTCTGTCACTTGGATCGGAGGTGATGGGGATTTCATATCATAATTTTCATGAGTGGAAAGATGAATTTGGTGATAATTCATCTAGGCAGTGAAAGGATATGAGTAAGGACCACAGACTGACAGTGCAGGGTGTATTTGAATAATGAATAGTTGTGTCATGGTGTTGCTGTATGCAGTGAGAAGGCGTATGAAGGAAATAAAGCCAGCAAACCAGACTGTGGCCAAGCTGACCGCATGTCAGTTATGATAGGCAAGAGTAAACTGTATGTGATAGGCAGTAGTGAAAATCAAAAGATTTTTTAATGGGGTAAAGTCATGCAATCACAATGGTCACACTTGGTCGTTTTAGAGACAAATGTGCATGTGACATCATGGGGTCAGTGGGAAGGGGGCAGAATAGGCTATGTTGGGATCAGACTGGCCTTGAAAACTCTACCTGGCACAGAGATACAGAGGAGTTCATAAGAATTTTTTTCCTAGCATGTATTTTTTATATTTTATTAAAGTTTGATAATTATTATCTAAAAATAAATTTATAACCTAGAGATGGCATTCTGAAGTTAACCACAACCAATAGCCTCAGGAGGAAATAAGAGGGGAAAGGGAATGTGTAATTAGTGATTATAGACAAATATATAATTAACAACAAAAATATACATATTTGTTTAAATGTTTGTTTCTGTGACTGATCATAAGACCTTAATGGACACAAATCAATTCCTCTTTCACTGATCACTCCATGTACATTTTTCCCTCAGCAAGTTCTTTAGCTAGTTGGGTTTCTTCAACTGGTGGAGTAAATAACTCGAATGCTTAGTGACCCCTGCTTTATCTAGTTCTAATTTATTTTAATTTTTACTATTAAAATTAAATTTTTAAGAAAAACCTCCAGAAAAAGCTATAAATTACACAGCAACCTCCTTGTCATCTTAGGTAACAACAGCCTGATTTTTCTTTGACAGCAGGATCAATTACTACACTAATTCTCTCCTTCACCTGGTGTTTGCTAGTATAAAAAGATTAAAATGGCCAGGTAGCAGTCTTTACTTGCAGTACAGAGGAACAATTATTCAAAACTCAAACTTGGGGAAATTTTATATAGTTGAAAGAAAAGTTAGTTCTAATGAATCTTATTCTTTCCTGGATCCATATATTTTAGCTTTGTTGATAGCACAAAATAAAAATGACCTAACAACCATAATTAACTCCCAGTGGGTAATTCTAGTATTTTTATCAGAGCAGCAGTTATGTTTGATAGACCACACAGTTGAGACCAAAAATTCCATTGCCTAAACTTTCTTCCTTTTTTATTTTTGTGCACTGATTACCTTTAATTTTTATTACATTTTTTCCATTATCATTTAGTCCCTTTATACCTTCCTCCCCACCACAATCACCATACTGTTGTCGATGAGTCCTTTTTCCTTTTTGCTCAATCCCTTGACCTCCTAACCCCCAACTAGCTGTTATCTGCTCTCCATCTATGAGTCTGTCTCTATTTTGCTTGTTAGTTCAGTTTGTTCATTAGATTTCATATATGAGATCATATGGTATTTGTCTTTCTCTGACTGGCTTATTTCACTTAGCATAATGTTCTCCAGGTCCATTCATGCTGTTGAAAGGGTAAAATTTTCTTCTTTTTTAATGACCAAGTAGTATTCCATTGAATAAATATCACACAGTTGTTTTATCAACTCATCTACTGATGGACACATGGGCTGCTTCCCTGTCTTGGTGATTGTAAATAACACTGCAGTGAACATAGGGGTGCTTATGTTCTTTTGAATTAGTGTTTTGGGTTTCTTCATATATATTCCCAGAAGTGGGATTGCTGGACCAAAAGACAGATCCATTTTTAATTTTTTGAGGTATCACCATACTGCTTTCCATGGTGGATGCACCAATCTGCGTTCCCACCAACAGTGCAAAAGAATTTCCTTTTTCCAAATCATTGGGAACACTTGCCATTTGTTGATTTATTTATGATAGTCATTCTGACACATGTGAGATATCTTATTGTGCTTTTAATTTGCACTTCCCTAGTGATTAGTGATGTTGAACACCTTTTCATATGTCTATTGACCACCTGTATGTCCTGTACTTCCTCGATATACTTTTATATATAAAATGGATTCTTTAATAAGAAGAAATGCAATTTATCTTACTATCATCATGGATAAAGATTGAAGTAATTCACTGAGGAACAGGAAGACAAACATATGTTGCAAGAAGGGTAGGCAGCCCTGGCTGTTGTAGCTCAGTGGATTGAGCATGGGCTGTGAACCAAAGGGTCACTGATTCAGTTCCCAGTAAGGGCACATGCCTGGGTTGCAGGCCAGGTCCCTAGTGGGGCCACATGAGAGACAACCACACATTGATATTTCTCTCTCTCCTTCCCTTCCCCTCTCTCTAAAAATAAATAAATAAAGTCTTTTAAAAAATGGTTAAGATCACAAACTTAAAAAAAGAAGGGTAGACAAATTCATATTCTGAATTACTGCTTATTATATAAAGGGTTCATGGATTCCTTCTCCTTGATGAAAGTGTTCCATTGTAATCAGTGTACCATCTGTTTGCACAGGTAGTGGTGCTATATTATTGCTTAAGTAATAGACTCTGCTGTTGATGGTTTGAGGACTCAACACTTCTGCAACCAAATTAATTGTGTCGAGAGGCTATATTCTGCCTGGATTTAACCTTCATTCCTGCCACACTGACTGATTTTTAAATCAGCACATTGACCAAACACTGAAGTGCCTGGAATAAAAAAGGCTGGATGATAAATGGACAAGATGTCCACATGAATATCAACACCTTTATTTTGTAGTGGGATCTTTTGTTGAGTGTTTATATATGATGCAAAAGTCTCAACTATGTGTCTCTTCCAGAGAAACAGCCACATTCTTCTTTACTAGGCATTTTTAAATATATTTTCCAATTCTTTCCCTTAGTCCTTCACTCTGAGATAAAATTATGATTTGTCATTGATTAACATATGTCTATATCATTGGCCACCTGCACATTGATAAAGTGCATAGCCATATGAAATGCTCAAAGTTCTGCTTAATTGGATAAGATCCACTTAGTGGATCTTTCTATGGTCCACTATTTTTTTCAGGGAGACAAAAATAGGAATACAATGCTGCAATGTATGTAGTTTTGGCTGATATCATCATATGTGCTGGATTCTCTATAAACCAGTCCAAAGTATTTTCTTCCTCAACTAACTAGTTAAAAACAATGTCCAAAAAGCTGGCAATTTAAGTTCAAGGAAAAGTGACATTTCAGTAAGAATATACACTGAGAGAGTCCAAGTCACTGGTTCATGAAACTTATACATGCATAACACAGAGTCTGAATTACCCAACTGCTCTAATTTTATTCTTACTGATAAAAATATTATTGATAATTAACAAGTAGAGATATTTTTGTTTAGATTGATTTATGTTGCATAATATAAAAATCTTGAATATTTTATTATTTCTCATTAATTATAATTTTTTAAATGAATACAAATTGGTCTTGAGCTATAAAATCTGATTCAGAAAAACTGTTTTATGTAAAACTGTGTACTTTTTGTTTTGTAAAGTACTATGCATCATCTTAGAAATTTATATTAGGTATTATGAAATTCCTCTTTCATTGAGGAGTAGTTAAGTCATGGTAATTATACTTGCTAGTATAATATGGTTTAAGTATACATCAATATATAAGAATTAATTTTTGAAGTAAATTTCTTTCATTGAACATGTACACAAGTCATTAGTTTGTAAGAAACCTACTTAGTAAGTGGGTTAGATTCTGTAATAACTCAGTAGCCTGAAATGTTTCTTACACTATATATATGTACATATGTACATATATATATATACATATATATATATGTATATATGTATGCACACACATGCACACACACACTCTATTCATTTACACATCAATTTGACACATTATTTATAAAAGTATTTGAGTATTTTCTGTGTTCATAAAATTTACTTTCTTCCTTCAAATTATTTACCAACTAGGATAAAAGAAATTAGCACATAATTAAAATGATAGTAAGGTACCAAATACTGATTTCATGGGAAGAGAAACTTAAACCACTGACCAATTTTATTCTTTGCCTTATTCTAAGACTGCTTGCACTGTTTTAGTGTGTTCTGTCACGTTTAAGAAAAGTGTCTTCATTAAATCCAGAAGGAACACTAAGCAGATTTTGAATGAGTAGTTGGCTAAACAAAATCTTTTCTGCCTCATGTTAAAATAGTGCTGATTCACAGTTTTCAATGTGAAATACAATTGGATTTATTCTCTTTATGAAATAACTTATTTTATTTTTCCCTTCAAGATAAATATTGTGTTTATTACATATAATAATGTCATAGAAGCAGTGAACAAAGTATAATAAAATTGATACATGAGGTCTATCCAGAAAAAAAATCCAGCCACTTTTAATACAGTGAGAATGGTTTGCACGACATTGATGTAACCTGACAGCCACAGAGAGTAAACTGGAGTGTATTTGTATGAACAATGATGACTTCACACTACCAGTCAGTGGGGGTGGTAGACACCATTGGGTTAGCATGTGTACTGTTTGGCTATCACATTCAAAATGACTGAATGAGTAGAGCAATGAATCTGCATCAAATTTTGCATTAAGGTCAGACATTCCTCTGAAGGAACTTTTTGGATGATTCAGAAGGCTGCAACTGTGGGCAATTGGTGATTGGCAGCTTCATCATGACATTGTGTGTACTCATGCATCATGTCTAGTGCAAAGTTTTCTGGTGAAACATCAAGTCACTCAGGTGACTCAGTCCCTCTACAGTTCAGATAGCACGCTGCAACTTGTGGCTTTTTCCAAAACTGAAGTCACCTTTGAAAGGGAAGAAATTTAAGACTGTTGATGCAATTCAAGACAATACAACGGGGCAACTGATATGATTGGAAGAACTGTGGGAGGTCCCAGCATGCCTACTTTGAAGCAGACTGAGGTGTCAGTGTCCTATGTACAATGTTTCTTGTGCAATCTTTTTCAATAAATGTCTCTATTTTCATATTACATGGCTGGATGCTTTCTGAACAGACCTCATGTGTATGTGTGTGTATATATATTTTTTCTCTAAGAGTATTTCTTCTAGAAGAAAGCACTTTAAAAAGTAAAATCTCAGCATTTGAAAACTTGAAAAGAATTTTAAAAGATATTCAGATTGCATCTTACATCTTTCATATAAGTGCCCTGAGGTCCAGAGAGTTTAATTGATTTTCTTAGGATTTGAGTCAGTGTAAGATGGATATGGAAGTAGAACTCTTGGTATAAAAGGAATGTACCCCAAATAGCATTCATGAAGTAAGTATACATAAAATAGTTAAAAGAGGGAGGAAAGATAGCAAGGACCTTGTAATTGAAAGATACCTTTTTAGTACTGCCTCTTTGCCAGTTCTCTTAGCAACTTGTATAGTTTTGAAATTGTTAAACAACATTTTGCATTGGTAAGGTAATGAAGTCGTCTGCCAGTGTAACATAGGGAGAATTTTATAGTGAATATTATTTGACTAGAAAAGTTTTCTTTCAAGTAACATTCAATTTGGATCTTTTCCCACTAACATCTTCTATCACAAAAGAGAACAGTCTAGTATCATGGTTAAATAAGCATGTTACTATACAAGTATATATTCAAGACAAGAAAGAATTTTACATTTTTAAGGCACTAAGATGGGTCTGGCACATTGTTAAGCATGTTACAAGATGTAATTTACTTCCTAAGAACAACTTTTAAATGTTCAGCATTTCAACTTCTATTCTTTGTTTTTCATCACAAACATAATATGTACTCTTCAATTCTTCATGTCCAATTCACTTGTCAGTCTATTGTAATCTACCTTTCATTTGTATGTATTGCATTGATAACTTACAGCACTACTCTTGTTAATGTGACTAATAGCATCTTTATTGTTCAATGTCCGTCCCCATGTTATGGAGCTCCAATGTGGCAGACACAGGTGGCTTCTTTCTTCAGTGGGAAATTGACCCTCTCCTGTCTTTCAAGATTTCATATATTCTTGGTTTTTCTCTTCCAAACTCACTAGTCCATGTTATTCATATTTCAATGTTGTCTACTCCTTTTTATGTTTTTCAGTTATAGGTGACATACAATATTACATTACTTTCAGATGTACAACATAGTGATTAGACAATTATACCCCTTAAAAAGTGATCACACCAATAAGTCTAGTACCCATCTGACATAATAAATAGTTATTACAAAATTATTGACTTAGCCCCTATGCTGTGCTTTCCATCTTCGTGTCTATTTTTTTTATAATTTGTACTTCTTCATCCTTTTCATTTTTTTTACCCATTTTCCCACCCTCCCACTCATTTGACAACTATCAGTTTGTATTGTGTATTTATGAATCTATTTGTTTCATTTATTTTCTTTTTTAGATCCTACATATAAGTAAACTTATATTGTATTTGTCTTTGTCTGATTTATTTCACTTAGCATAATACCTTCTAGGTACATCTATGTTATCACAAATGGCAATATTTTATTATTTTTATGGCTTAGTAATATTTTTGTATATATGCACCACTTCCACTTTATCTGTTTCTCTATCAATGGACATGTAGGTTGCTTCCATATCTTAGCTATTGTAAATAATGTTGCAATGGACATAGGTGTGCAAATATATTTTCAAATCATTGTTTTGAATTTCTTCAGATAAGTGCCTGTGAGTGAAATTGCTGGGTCATATAATAGTTCTATTTTTAAGGAACTTACTGATTTCCACAGTAGATGCACCAATTTACAATCCCACTAATAGTGAACGAGAGTTCTCTTTTCTCCATATCTGCACTAATGCATGCTGTCGATTTATTGATTAAATACAGGTGTGACATAATATCTCATTGTAGTTTTAATATGTACTTCTTTGATGATTAGTGATGTTGAGCATCTTTTCATATGTCTGTTGGCCATCTGCATGTCCTCATTGGAAGAATGTCTATTC